>SJYG01000068.1:4637461-4648315 GCA_006410535.1 Litocranius walleri
TATAAAGTAGGTGTTTTTTGTCTTTGTTTTTGAGACAGCACTGGGATTATTTCACAGGAATTATTATTTTCTTCACCCTGCCAGACTCATATGAGGGTCTTTCTCAGATTTGTACCATAAACTATAGAGTTCCTAGAGGCCAAGTACAAGAAGGTGTGTGTCCCCAAGACTGTAGCCCACATTCATCCTCACTGGTTAGTCAAAATCACCATCTACACCTGCCTACACAGCTTCTGCCCCAAGAGGAGGGTCTCAGTTCTCACTATGGATCCTCCTTTCTCTCCAGAGTTCATGGTGGTGGTTTGCCCTGAAACCTCAGTTCTCTGTGGGCCCAAGGAAAGTAGCTGAATTTTAGTTTGCCCAACTTTTTTGTTCTTGTTAAGGAACAAAGTACATTTTGTGGCTGAAATCCTGAATCTATAATAGCTTTTGAAATGTCTCATTTGGAAATCCTACCATTGTTTTTGGGGCTTCCTAGGTGGTGCCATGGTAAAGAATCTGCCTGCCAATGCAAGGGACACTAGAGACCCGGGTTCAATCCCTGGGTCTAGAAGACCCCCTGGAGGAGGAAATGGCAACCCACTCCAGTATTCTTGCCTGGAAAATTCCATGGACAGAGGACTCTGCTAGACTACCGTCCATGGGTTCACAACAAGTCGGACATGACTGAGCACACTTGTATACTATCTTTGTTAATTCTGGGTTGGTTCTAATTTATTGCATTATCCCCTCGTTATGAGTTGTATTTTAATAATTTTTGCATGTGGTTATCATAAATGCATATTTTACTTTATAAGATGTTGGATATTTTTCTAGTCTTACAAACAGGTTTTATTTTCTTTTTTCCTGAATTGTACTTAAATTCTTTCGAAATCATTTGATCCTTCCATCTCTTGCTTTCAAAAGATGTTGAACTAGACCACAGAGTACTGAGTACAGGATTAATTTTTCTCCACTACAAAGGCAACAATCCTCTGAGTTCTCTAGCCGAAGACTTTTGATTTAGCCGGTTTTACAGTCTGTCTGCAGACTGTTCCTCACCCTGTCCGGGTGCCCCACACTTTTCCTTCTAAACCTTCATCTTTGTGCAGTTTCTTCACACACACAGACACTGACAATCACCCTCTAAGTGTCTGAGGATGACAGCGCCACATTTCCCTTTCTGGAGACTCATCTCCAGGACTCTGACGTGAAAATTCTATCTGCCTTGGATTTCTTAGATTTTCAGGCTGATCTACTGAATTCAGAGAGTCCACCTGGTTCCTGCTAGGTCCCCTTCCACTCACTGTGGTCTGGAAATCTTCTAAAGCAGTCACTGAGCCAAGTATAAGATGCCCCTCATTTGTTTACCAGCTCTTGGGCATCACTGTTTGTTTTCTGTTGCCCTGTGTCTTGAAAGCTATGGTTTTAAGTGTTTTACAAACTTAGTCCAATTTGTATTGCTTTGGAAGAAGGAAAAGCCATTCCTGATACTCCACCTTGGATGGAAGCATAAGTCTTCATTTGTACACATTTGGATCTAATTTTGGATGTTGGATACAAGCCCCTTTTGTTTGTCACTTAAGCATAAATATTAAAGGAGAAAAAATGTGTCTGTTCTGTTCCTGATTCTTAGCATTGGAACAAAGGTGCATAGGAAAGATTTGCTGAATAAATTCAGTGTATGAAATTGGTGATGGCTTAACAATGTCCAGATACAATGGTTAAGGCCATTAGGCAAAATGATCAATTCTATATATCCGAACTCGATGGTAAGCACAATATTTTTACTAAATAAATAGTTGAAGAAAAGCTAGTAATTATACAGAAAAGCAGTTTCACAGCCTGAGTTCAGCATTTATTGTATGGTTGGTCCAAGAAAGAGAAACAGAGGGAGAGAAATAGAGATGCCATTCCTGCAGTTGGCTTCCTGGGCAGGTCTTTACGCCATGCTCCTGATGGAAGCAGGTACTCAGTGGCATTTTCCCTTATTTTTCCCTTCACACTTCTCTGGTGGCTCAGATGGTAAAGCATCTGTCTATAATGCGGGAGACCCCGGGTTCAATCCCTGGGTTGGGAAGATCCCCTGGAGAAGGAAATGGCAACCCACTCCAGTACTATTGCCTGGAGAGTCCCATGGACAGAGGAGCCTGGTAGGCTACAGTCCATGGGGTCGCAAAGAGTTGGACACGACTGAGAGACTTCACTTTCACTTTTCCTTCACACTACTATTTGGTCCATAAAAAGCCTACATAATAAATCCCCAACTGATTTTGTTTCTCTTCATGAATCTTTAGTGTGATCAGCTGTCAGAGATGCCTGCCTGGCACCTATTGATGTTCTACTCAAAGTTAGTTACTTTTTTAGACTGAATTCTGCCCACTCAAAAACATTACCATGAAGTTCTAGCCCTTGGTGTAGTGGTATTTGGATATGGGGCTTTTAGAAAGGAGTTGAGGTTACATGAGGTCATTATGATGGGCTGGTGATGGGATTAGTGTGCTGATAAGAGGGCAGACACCTGGATGCCTCTCTTGGCCACATGAGCACAGAGAAGATGGTCACTTGCAAGCCATGAAGACTGGTCTCACCAGAATCTAAGATAGCACCCAGTTCTGAGACTTCAAGCCTCCAAAATCAGGGGAAATAAATTTCTGTTGTGTAAGCTACCCCAGTCTGCAGCATTTAGCTATAGCAGCCCACACCACACAACCCCTGAACACTGTGCTCCCACTGTAAAAAGTAAACCCAGTTCCTCAGTTCGGTTCAGTCACTCAGTTATGTCAGACTCTTTGTGACCCCATGGACTGCAGCACGCCAGGCTTCCCTGTCCATCACCAACTCCCGGAGCTTGCTCAAACTCATGTCCATTGAGTTGGTGATGCCATCCAACCACCTCATCCTCTGTTGTCCCCTTCTCCTCCTGCCTTCAATGCTTCCCAGGCTCAGGGTCTTTTCCAATGAGACAGTTCTTCGCATCAAGTGGCCAAACTATTGGAGTTTCAGCTTCAACATCAGTCCTTCCAATGAATATTCAGGACTGATTTCCACTGGGATGGACTGGGTTGGATCTCCTTGCTGTCCAAGGGACTCTCAAGAATCTTCTCCAATACCACAGTTCAAAAGCATCACTTCTTCAGCACTCAGTTTTCTTTATAGCCCAACTCTCACATTCATACATGACCACTGGGAAAACTACAGCTTTGACTAGACAGACCTTTGTTGGCAAAGTATTGTCTCTGCTTTTGAATATGCTCTCTAGGTTGGTTATAGCTTTTCTTCTAAGGAGCAAGTGTCTTAATTTCATGGCTGCAGTCACCATCTGCAGTGACTTTGGAGCCCCAAATATAAATTCTTTCACTGTTTCCATTGTTCCCCCATCTATTTGCCATGAAGTGATGGTACTTGGATGCCATTATCTTAGTTTTCTAAATGTTGAGTTTTAAGCAAACTCTTTCACTCTTCGTTTTCACTTTCATCAAGAGGGGCTTTTTAGCTCTTCCCCATTTTCTGTCATAAATGTGGTATTGTCTGCATATCTGAGGTTATTGACATTTCTCCCAGCCATCTTGATTCCAGCTTGTGCTTCCTCCAGTCTGGCTTTTCACATGATGTACTCTGCATATAAGTTAAATAAGCAGGGTGACAATATACAGCCCTGATGCACTCCTTTCCCAATTTGGAACCTGTCTGTTCTTTCATGTCCTGTTCTCACTGTTGCTTCTTGAACATAAGGTGGTCTGGTATTCCCATCTCTTTCAGAATTTTCCAGAGCTTGTTGTGATCCACACAGTCAAAGGCTTTGGCATAGTCAATAAAGCAGAAGTGGATATTTTGTGGAACTCTCTTGCTTTTTTGATGATCCATTGAATGTTGGCAATTTGATCTCTGGTTCCTCTACTTTTTTCAAATCAGCTTGAACATCTGGAAGTTCACAGTTCATATACTGTTGAAGCCTGGCTTGGAGAATTTTGAGTACTACTTTACTAGTGTGCCTCCTGTACAATGTCATGAACCTCCGTCAATAGTTCTTCAGGCACTCTGTGTATCAGATCTAATCCCTTGAATCTATTTGTCACTCCTACTGTATAATCATAAGGGATTTGATTTAGATCATACCTAAAGGACTAATAAGGAGTTCATGATCTGAGCCACCATCAGCTCCTGGTCTTGTTTTTGATGACTGTATAGAGCTTCTCCATCTTCGACTGCAAAGAATATAATCAATCTGATTTTGGTATTGACTATCTGGAGATGTCCATGTGTAGAGTCCTCCTGTGTTGTTGGAAGAGGGTGTTTGCTATGACCAGTGCATTCTCTTGGAAAAACTCTGTTAGCCTTTGTCCTGCTTCATATTGTACTCCAATGCCAAATTTGCCTGTTACTCCAGGTATCTCTTGACTTCCTGCTTTTGCATTCCCATCCCCTATAATGAAAAGGACATCTTTCTGGGGTGTTAGTTCTAGAAGATCTTCATAGAACCATTCAGCTTCAGCTTCTTCATATTAGTGGTTGGGACATAGATTTGGATTACTGTGATACTGAATGGTTTGCCTTGGAAATGAACAGAGATCAATCTGTCGTTCTTGAGGTTGCTTCCAAGTACTGCATTTTGGACTCTTGTTGACTGTGACTTAGATCGCTTGTGTTCTATTAGAGGATGCAGTCCTCTGCTGGCTTACTCATGGGGAAAGCAGAAAAGGTGAGTTTTCACATCCTGGGAGTGGGTCCTGTGTGGTGTTCTCTTGTTTCAGCAGGAAATGTGAGTTTGGGTTGGCGGGGCGGCGGGGGGACACTGTCCTTAGTCCGCCACACACTGTGTGCACTCAGGGCCCAAGGAGTGTCAGGCTGGATGGAGTGCTATCTTTCAACTCTGTCTCCAGTAGCACAGATAATTCAGAGTATGACACGTGGGATGGGTAGGAACACATGGATGCTTTGCTCTGTAGTGAACCTGAAAACACCCAATCTGTCCTTCCTGTTATACTTCTTACACCTGGGGGCACAGGCTTGCCTCCAACAGGTCCTGACACAGACATTTTTCTTTTTCCTGCTGGCTACTCTGTCTTCTAAAAATGCCTATAGTGTCTTGACTTCATCTTCTATAATCCAAGTTGCACCTTACAGGTAAGGTTAAATGCTCTTCAAAACTTCACAGCCATGGTGTTTTAATTTCCAAGTTACAAACCATCCAACATTATCATAGACAAATACTGCTTCTAAAATTGCCATTAAATATTGATTCATTTACTTGACTGAGAAAACTGCCCTATCCACATATTAATTCTGAAGAGAATTTTTTTTCCCTACAAAGTCTAATGCTAACAAGCAAACAAATTAACAGATAAACATCTCAGTCTCTGGGGGAGAGTTTGCAGAAGAAAACAGTGTCCCTCCCCAGTCTGAGATGGGCCATTGGCTGGGGGCCCCGGGCTTGCTCTTCTTTTTCATAATTGAAGTGGGAAGAGAGGACCAGCATACCATACTCCCTATATGTGTAGGTTGAGGTGGGAAGGGAGGAACTCTTAGAGAAAACTCCACTACAAACAGAACATGTTAAGGTCTAAGTCAATCACTCCCCTGAGGATGATTTTGGACATCTGATGACCACATAGCATCAGAGGTGGTGGTAGGAACAACCCTTTTTGAGTTCCTGTGTCTGTTTGTGTTATTATTTTCCTTATAGTTTTTCAGTTCACTTCAGTTCAGTTCAGTCGCTCAGTCGTGTCCGACTCTTTGCGACCCCATGAATCGCAGCACGCCAGGCCTCCCTGTTCATCACCATCTCTCGGAGTTCACTCAGACTCACATCCATCAAGTCCGTGATGCCATTCATCCATCTCATCCTCTGTCGTCCCCTTCTCCTCCCTCCCCCAATCTCTCCCAGCATCAAAGTCTTTTCCAATGAGTCAACTCTTGGCAAAAGTACTGGAGTTTCAGCTTCAACATCATTCCTTCCAAAGAAATCCCAGGGCTGATCTCCTTCAGAATGGACTGGTTGGATCTCCTTGCAGTCCAAGGGACTCTCTAGAGTCTTCTCCAACACCACAGTTCAAAAGCATCAATTCTTCGGCGCTCAGCCTTCTTCACAATCCAACTCTCACATCCATCTGTGACCACTGGAAAAAGCATAGCCTTGACTAGATGGACCTCAGTAGGCAAAGTAATGTCTCTGCTTATGAATATACTGTCTAGGTTGGTCATAACTTTTCATCCCAGGAATAAGCATCTTCTAATTTCATGGCTGCAGTCACCATCTGCAGTGATTTTGGAGCCCAAAAAAATAAAGTCTGATACTGTTTCCACTGTTTCTCCATCTATTTCCCATGAAGTGATGGGACCAGATGCCATGATCTTCATTTTCTGAATGTTGAGCTTTAAGCCAACTTTTTCACTCTCCTCTTTCACTTTTATTAAAAGGCTCTTTAGTTCTTCACTTTCTGCCATAAGGGTGGTGTCATCTGCATATCTGAGGTTATTGATATTTCTCCCAGAAATCTTGATTCCAGCTTGTGTTTCTTCTGAGGTCAGGGTTGGCCGGGGGGAGACACCCCACGTCCGAGGTCAGGGGTGACAGGAAGAAGCCACCTCGTGCTTGAGGCCAGGGGCAGTAACCATGAGGAGCCACCCCAAGCCCAAGCCCAAGGCCAGGGGCGGCAGCTAGGAGGAGCCACCCACACCCGAGGCCAGGGCTGGTGGCCGGGAGGAGCAATCTGAGGAGCAGTGCATGAAAATGCTTCCATTTTATTCCTACTGAGATGCAGGCTGAAACGTGCCCCCTACCTTGCTGACATTAATTAGTGTATGCACAGAGGCAAGTGGACGCCAATCACAGCAAACTGGCAGTAGGAACGAACAGTTGGTCTAAGCACCCTGTAGCTGAGAGGAGGGCAGGATCAGGAAAAGCTTCACAAAGAAGAGGTCAGCCAAGGTCACAAAAGGTGATCTGTTTGGGGAAGAAAGTGACAATCTCCCACACAGAGGGAGCTACAGGTGCAGAAACGAGGCCTGAAAGATGACTCCGGGAGAGGCTCGTAATCAGACCCTCCTTCCTGATTGGAGCAGCGATGGAAGACAGGTCTGGAGAGAGAGCTCCAAGATTCAGTGGCTGCCAAGCTGGCTTTGTGTTGTGGTTCACTGTGCTTGCAAACACTCTTTCTCTCTCCTTCTCTTTTTGTTAAACAGTGGGGCCTTTCCTTTGAGACCTGGGAGCCTGATCTTTTTGAGGCGTTTTGGGCACTCTAAAGAAGGAGGAAGGGACAGACTTCTCGCGTAGCTCCCGCCCTGGCACGTGCACAGTCTCCCCATTATCGGTGCCCTTCACCAGATGCTGCATTTCTTACGGTCAAATATCCGACGTGGACACGAGGCTGCCACCAGCGTTCACGGTTTACATTACTGTTCTCTCTTAGTGTTGGCATTATTTAAGTCTGGACAAATGTAATAAGATACATCCATCACTGCAGCATCATATAAGGGACAAACGTAATAACATCATATAAGGTGTCTTCACTGCCTTCATCACTTTCCCGACAAAGTCAAAGCTATGATTTTTCCCGTAGTCATGTATGGATGTCAGAGTTGGATCCTAAAGAAGGCTAAGTGCTGAAGAATTGATGCTTTTGAACTGTGGTATTAGAGAAGATTCTTTAGAGTCCCTTGGACAGCAAGGAGATCAAACCAGTCGACCCTAAAGGAAATTAATGCTGAATATTCATTGGAAAGACTAATGCTAAAGCTGAAGTTCTAATCCTTTGGCTTCTTGATGTGAAGAAATGACTCATTGAAAAGAACCTGATGCTGGGAAAGATTGAAGGTGGGAGGAGAAGAGCATGACAGAGGATGAGATGGTGGGATGGCACCACCAACCCGATGGACATGAGTTTGAGCAAACCCTGGGAGGTAATGAAGAACAGGGAAGCCTGATGTGCCTCTGTTCACAGGGCTGCAGAGTCAGACACGACTTAGCGACTGAACAGCGACAACAGTTTCTGCCTCGGCATCCTCTGCCTGCCTGTACATTTCTCCCAGCTAGGGAGTGAACCCATCCCCCTGGTTAGAAGCACAGAACCTTAACCTTGGGACTATCAGAGAAGTCTCTTTGGCCTAATCTTTCAATCAGGCTGTTTCTACTCTTATTGTTGAGTTTTCAGATTTCTTTGTATATTTATGTAACAATCCCTTATCAAACGTATTACTGTAAATATTTTCTCCTCATCAGTGACTTATCTTTCCACTCTCTTGACATTGTCTTTCCCAAAGCCGCTGCTGCTGCTAAGTCACTTCAGTTGTGTCCGACTCTGTACAACCCCATGGACGGCAGCCCATCAGGCTCCCCCATCCCTGGGGTTCTCCAGGCAAGAACACTGGAGTGGGTTGCCATTTCCTTATCCGATGCATGAAAGTAAAAAGTGAAAGGGAAGTCACTCAGTCCTGTTTGACTCTTCGTGACCCCGTGGACTACAGTCTACCAGGCTCCTCTGTCCATGGGATTTTCCAGGCGAGAATACTGGAGTTGTTGACAAAGCAGAAGTTTGTAATTTTAATAAATTTTAATAAAGTCTAGATTATCAAGTATTTTCATGGGTCATGATTAAGTTGTATCTAGAAAGTCATGATCTGAGCCACAGTCAGCTCCTGGTCTTTTTTTTGTTGACTGTATAGAGCTTCTCCATCATTGGTTGCAAAGAATATAATCAATCTGATTTTGGTGTTGACCATCTGGTGATGTCCATGTGAAGAGTCTTCTCTTGTGTTGTTGGAAGAGGGTGTTTGCTATGAACAGTGCATTTTCTTGGCAAAACTCTATTAGTCTTTGCCCTGCTTCATTCCGCATTCCAAGGCCAAATTTGCCTGTTAATCCAGGTGTTTCTTGACTTCCAACTTTCACATTCCAGTCCCCTATAACGAAAAGGACATCTTTTTTGGGTATTAGTTCTAAAAGGTCTTATAGGTCTTCATAAAACCGTTCAACTTCAGCTTCTTCAGCGTTACTGATTGGGGCATAGACTTGGATTACTGTGATAGTGAATGGTTTGCCTTGGAAATGAACAGAGATCATTCTGTCATTTTTGAGATTGCCTCCAAGTACTGCATTTTGGACTCTTTTGTTGACCATGATGGCTACTCCATTTCTTCTGAGGGATTCCTGCCTGCAGTAGTAGATATAATGGTCATTTGAGTTAAATTCACCCATTCCAGTCTGTTTTAGTTCGCTGATTCCTAGAATGTCGACGTTCACCCTTGCCATCTCTTGTTTGACCACTTCCAATTTGCCTTGATTCATGGACCTGACATTCCAGGTTCCTATGCAATATTGCTCTTTACAGCATCGGATCTTGCTTCTATCACCAGTCACATGCACAACTAGGTATTGTTTTTGCTTTGGCTCCATCCCGTCATTCTTTCTGGAGTTATTTCTCCACTGATCTCCAGTAGTATATTGGGCACCTAATGATGTGGGGAGTTCCTCTTTTGTTTTCCTATCATTTTGCCTTTTTATACTGTTTATGGCGTTCTCAAGGCAAGAATACTGAAGTGGCAAATCAAATCCCTTATGATTATACAGTGGAAGTGAGAAATAGATTTAAGGGCCTAGATCTGATAGATAGAGTACCTGATGAACTATGGACTGAGGTTCGTGACATTGTACGGGAGACAGGGATCAAGACCATCCCCATGGAAAAGAAATGCAAAAAAGCAAAATGGCTGTCTAGGGAGGTCTTACAAATAGCTGTGAAAAGAAGAGAGGTGAAAAGCAAAGGAGAAAAGGAAAGATATAAGCATCTGAATGCAGAGTTCCAAAGACTAGTAAGAAGAGATAAGAAAGCCTTCTACAGTGATCAATGCAAAGAAATAGAGGAAAACAACAGAATGGGAAAGACTAGAGATCTCTTCAAGAAAATCAGAGATACCAAGGGAACATTTCATGCAAAGATGGGCTTGATAAGGGACAGAAATGGTATGGACCTAACAGAAGCAGAAGATATTAAGAAGAGGTGGCAAGAATACATGGAAAAACTGTACAAAAAAGATCTTCATGACCCAGATAATCATGATGATGTGATCACTAGTCTAGAGCCAGACATCTTGTAATGTGAAGTCAAGTGGGCCTTAGAAAGCATCACTACAAACAAAGCTAGTGGAGTAGATGGAATTCCAGTTGAGCTGTTTCAAATCCTGAAAGATAATGCTGTGAAAGTGCTGCACCCAATATGCCAGCAAATTTGGAAAACTCAGCGGTGGCCTGGGACTGGAAAAGGTCAGTTTTCATTCCAATCCCAAAGAAAGGCAATGCCAAAGAATGCTCAAACTACTGCACAATTGCACTCATCTCACATGCTAGTAAAGTAATGCTCAAAATTCTCCAAGCCAGGTTTCAGCAATACGTGAACCGTGAACTCCCTGATGTTCAAGCTGGTTTTAGAAAAGGCAGAGGAACCAGAGATCAAATTGCCAACATCCGCTGGATCATCGAAAAAGCAAGAGAGTTCCAGAAAAACATCTATTTCTGATTTCTTGACTATGCCAAAGCCTTTGACTGTGTGGATCACAATAAACTGTGGAAAATTCTGAAAGAGATGGGAATACCAGGCCACCTAACCTGCCTCTTGAGAAATCTGTATGCAGGTCAGGAGGCAACAGTTAGGACTGGACATGGAACAACAGACTGGTTCCAAATAGGAAAAGCAGTCCATCAAGGTTGTATATTGTCACTCTGCTTATTTAAACTTTTATGCAGAGTACATCATGAGAAACGTTGGACTGGAAGAAACACAAGCTGAAATCAAGATTTCCGGGAGAAATATCAATAACCTCAGATATGCAGATGACACCACCCTTATGGCAGAAAGTGAAGAGGAGCTAAAAAGCCTC
>SJYG01000068.1:4649177-4662013 GCA_006410535.1 Litocranius walleri
CTGCAAGGAGATCCAACCAGTCCATTCTGAAGGAGATCAGCCCTGGGATTTCTTTGGAAGGAATGATGCTGAAGCTGAAACTCCAGTACTTTGCCACCTCATGCGAAGAGTTGACTCACTGGTAAAGATTCTGATGCTGGGAGGGATTGGGGGCAGGAGGAGAAGGGGACAACCGAGGATGAGATGGCTGGATGGCATCTCAGACTCGATGAACGTGAGTCTGAGTGAATTCCAGGAGATGGTGATGAACAGGGAGGCCTGGTGTGCTGCGATTCATGGGGTCGCAGAGAGTCGGACACGACTGAGCGACTGAACTGAACTGAACTGAACTGAGAAAGTCATGACCATATCCCAGGTCATCTAGGTTTCAGCTACATTATCATCTATGAATTATATAGTTTTGTATTTTATATCTAAGTCTATGATTCATTTTGAGTTACTTTTTGTGAAAGCTGTAAGATTTGTATCTAGATTATATATATATATATATTTTTGCAAGTGGATACACAGTTGTTCCAGCATCACTTGTTGAAAAAACTATCTTTGCTCCATCAGTGGGGGCCTTTGTTCAAGTAAACGGCAAGATTCCACTAAAAACCATGTAGCACACTTAATGTTAGGACACATTCCATGTGATTCTGCTGCTGCTGCTGCTAAGTCACATCAGTTGTGTCTGACTCTTTGTGACCCCAGAGACGGCAGCCAACCAGATTCCCCCGTCCCTGGGTTTCTCCAGGCAAGAACACTGGAGTGAGTTGCCATTTCCTTCTCCAGTGCATGAAAATGAAAAGTGAAAGCGAAGTCTCTCAGTCGTGTCCGGCTCTTAGCGACCCCATGGACTGCAGCCTACCAGGCTCCTCTGCCCATGGGATTTTCCAGGCAAGAGTACTAGAGTGGGGTGCCATTGCCTTCTCCCCATGTGACTCTAGAAGCTCCCTAAGTCTCTTCTCTCCAGGAAGATCCAAGACCATGCATGAAAGGATGGAACTTCCAGAAACCTTTGGAAAGTTACTGCAGCGGGTAACAGGTAACAACAAAATATTGACAAAATGAGGGCTTCCCAGGTGACTCAGTGTTAAAAAAAATAAATAGAAAACCTGCCTGCCAATGCAGAAGACACAGGTTCAACACCTGAGTCAAGAAGATCCCTTGGAGAAGAAAGGGCAACCCACTCCAGTGTGCTTGCCTGGGAAATCCCATTGACGGAGGGGCCTGGTGGACTGCAGTCCAGGGGCTGGCAAAAGAGTCAGACATGACTGAGCGTCTAAACAACAGCGACTGATGAGATGATCACGGCGCCTGGTGAGGAGTAAGTGAAGCAGGAAAAATGGTGATGAAGAGCAAAGCAAGGTGGGAGGCTGTGAGCTGGTGCAGAGGCCACGCTGACTCAGGCAACTGGAAAGTGACGCTGTCGGTCTCTCAGTCATGGCCAGCTCTTTGTAACTCCATGGACAGTAGCCCTCCAGGCTCCTCCATCCATGGGATTCTCCAGGCAGGAATACTGGCGTGGGTTGCCATTTCCTTCTCCAGGGGATCTTCCTGACCCAAAGACTGAACCCAGGTCTCCTGCATTGCAGGCGGATTGTTTACTGCCTAAGCCACCAGACGATGGAAACACACAGTCTTTTGCTTGGAATGGAAATGCCATTAATTCATAAGTATTCACGTGGAGGTGCAGGTTGGGTTCACAAAGTGGGTCACGAGATGCTGATCAATGGATGATTAAGGCCAGGACGTCCAGTGGGAAATCCATCTCTGCACGCCAGCCGAGGGAGGGCTTGCTGGTGTCAGGTGCTCAGCTTGTGGGTCTGAATGGTACCCAGGGAAAGGCAGGAAGAGGACTGGGTTGAGATCTAGAGTTGGGATGCTAGAGAGGCAGGAAGAAAACCCCTTCTTCCAGTGAATGGCTCGATTATTCCATGCTCTCCTTGTCAAATGGTGCTTACTGGGAGCAGGGCACCATACTCGAACTAGTTGAAAGCCGTGACTGACACACTGTCTCCTTCATCCCCAAACTGCTCAGATGGACTGGAGGAACACCTTGCAAAGGAAACTCCCTGACCCTAACAAGAAGGCTGGTGCCACCGCCACACCTGATGCACGCAGTAGGTACTCCCTGTGGGCCTTTTGGTTGCTCCCCTCAGAGTAAGAATTTTAGCTGCTGTAGCAAATAGTATTTCTTACACTCCAATACTTTGGCCATCTGACGTGAAGAGCTGACTCACTGGAAAATACCCTGCTGCTGGGAAAGATTGAAGGGAGGAGGAGAGGGGGCAATGGAGAATGAGATGGTTAGATAGCATTGCTGACTCAATGAACATGAGTTTGAGCAAACTCCAGGAGATAGTGAAGGTCAGGGAAGCCGGGCATGCTGCATCCCAAGGGGTTGCAAAGAATTGGACATGACTTAGCAACTAAACAGCAACAATAGAACCAAAGTATTGGTTTTCTCCTGGTTTCCATTGGCCAGATCCCAGATCATCAGTTAATGCTGTCTGCCTGGGAGTACTGGCATTCTACTGGAATTCGTCTCACACATGGTGTCCACCACACACAGATTCCCAGTGTCATAGGTTTACACTGGGCAACTTGACAAATTAATCTCTCTGCTCAGCAAAGTTCTGTGCTTAATGGCATTTGCATTTCAGGAAAAGATACTGTACTGTTTTTTTGTGTGTTCCTGTTTTTCAATCTGCAGTGGAGCTCTTGAGCATAATCGCAGTGGAACAAAGAAACAATAACTGTCTTGTATCTGACACAGGTGTCTAAACTCAGTGACATACCTAGCTACTAATTGCACCAGTGAATGTGCAAATTAAGGCTAAACACAAGCTCACAGGTGTCTGAACTTCCAAGAAGGAGTCTAATTTATTAAAAAAAAAAAAAAGGAGGGAGGGTGGAATCAACTTTTCTATAAAGGAAAAGTCAATTTTATTTGATTATCTAAATTAAAGCCGCCAAAACAAAAAATCGGATTCTTCTCAGAGAAAACTAGGGAAGATGCTGTGCTGTATAATGTTTCTGAATGGATTTTAGCTTAAAATTCATGAGAAAAAAATAGGAAAATAAGTACACTCTAGTGCATCCTTGCCCAGTCGTGTCTGTTTGCACTCCATGGACTACAGCCCTCCAGGCTCCCTGTCCATGAGAGTCTCCAGACAAGGATATTGGAGTGCGCTGCCATTTCTTCCTGCAGGGAATCTTTCCAGCCCAGGGATTGAACCGACGTCTTCTGCATTGGCAGGCCGATTCTTTACCACTGAACCACCAAGAAAGCCCAGGAAACGGGATGCCCACATGAAAATATGTAAACGTGGTGAACTGGCAGAGCCATTTCTTTACATTTTCTGTATCCCGGAATCTGAGGACTCACACTTTGACCACCACAGGTTGATGCCAATAGGGAAGACAAAGGCTTTGCTTTATTAACTGAAGAAGCTACTGGGAAATCGATGTCACAAAGCCACTGAGATTCACAACTTGCCCTCACTGGGGACTCAGAGGTGCGTTCTGTGAGTTCCGTCACACACAGACTGAAGGCTGTTCTGTTTATCGTATTACTTTTCTTCTCTTTCCTTTTTCACATGTTGCAAACATTGAGTATAAAATACACCTGGCTTCCACAGCTGAAGAACTACCATTTTCCAAAAGCAATACCCAGCGTGCAGACAGCTCTTAAAACCCCAAGCTTTGGAAATAATTTCCCTTTCCTTTTCTTGCCAAAGCAAAATGGTTGCAGCCTGACATTCCAGCCACTTCTTCCTTCTGATTCCATTTCACATTCCTGGCAAACAATTCTGCTTCTAGCACAGACCTCATCTCCCCAACATCTCCCTCACACATAAACACTCTTCACCAACTACTTCAAGAAACGTTGCAGGCAATGCCACGTGACTAGCCCACACTTGAGTGTGTTATCTGAAACTAGGATAATCACACAATTTACCATCAAAACAGGGCACATTTGAGAGTGAATGGTGCTGGCATTCACATTTTTTCCAGGATGACATACACATTCTAAATGTTGATAACAAAATCTATGACCAGATTGAAAGTTCCTTCCATTTAAGGACTTTGAATAGCAAGTCTCTCAGCTCCTCCACGTTCCTGCTGTGCTGCGTGCTTGGATGCGATGTAACACAAAGTAAACGCTTAATTTGATTCATTATCACCATGCCCTGCACTCTGGAAGCCACAAACACACGCCGGGCGATGTCAAAGCACCCTGTTCAGCTGACAGGACTAGCAAACAGGGCTTGCAGGAACGGGTGTGCAGCAAACACCAAGTGGATCATACAAATTTAATTCTTCACTTGATTCCAGGGTAATTTCCCCATCAGCAGTGGAGGGTGTAGAAGAGAACCCTCTCACTCAACCGTTCATGCTCCTTTTGTCTTCATACTGATATTAATGCCAACAAAATTAGTAATTTGACAATTAGTTCCCCACTTACCTGAGAAGACATGAAAAGGAGAAAGAAAGTATTTTAACTAGATTATAATGTGGCTATGACAAGTCAGGATCCTGTCATGTTATAGCCTTCCAACTTTAACATTTTCATGTCTGCTTGGCAGGTTATTAAAATAAATGAGGGTGCACTGGGCAGCAGCTCCCCTCCTCTAATGGGAGTTGAGGAATTTGCAAGCCACCAGTGTAAATTGACCGATCTCAGAGACTGAAAGGATTTAGCTAAAGTGGACAATTAGGATCATTTCTGCACAGCTGAGTGAAATATTCCTTGTTATTTTAATAATTCAGGCCCAGGGTAATTTTCGGAGGCTGAGTTTGTCAAGATAATGTGCCTGCGCTTGTCTGCTTGTCATTTTTAACTCAATCCCACATGTTACAGGTGCAGTCTAGCTTACAAAACAGGAAAATCATTCACTGGAGAATTTGCATACGGAATACAGATACAGCACACTGAGGGAAAGCAGGCCCGGAGATTGACGGGGGCTGCACTGTGAGTGCCTGGTGACGGCTTAAACCCTGGCTGATGGATGCTGCCTCGCTCTGTTGATGCAATCATGAGTGTCACTGGGCAATATGCATATGCAAATGTGGACCACATTCAACATTATTTAGCTCATGTAGTCTACACTGCTTTGGTTAAGAAATGCGTGAAGGCGAGTTATTCCCTTGCGGTCGACTCAACGCTCGCTTCCTCCGTTTTATCTCACCGAGTGATGGAATAATATCTTTAACTTTTGGTAGTCAGACACATTTAGAGAATTATACATGAGTTAAGATCAAGGAATTCTGATACTAGAGAGATCATCAGTGTATTTCCGCAGGTAGAAGCTTGTTTGGCCAGATGATGTGGTCCCAACAGATTAGAACCTTACTAGCGATTACGATGACTGGTTTAAAAACCAGAAGTGACCACTTCTGTGTGTAAGTCTGGCACTAGATGGAAAGTCACATTAACTTGAAATCTGGAACTTTCAAATACAGTTCTGAAATTCTGATTGAAGGTCCACAATTGCCAGCTCTGCTCTCAGGACCCCTTGGGTGATGGGTGACCTTAGTTCAGGAGTGTTGACACTGCAGGCTCCCCAGGCCTTCCACACAACTTCATCAGGGCAGCTCAGATTCTGTCTGGTTCATTTTCAGACTTCCATGCAATAATTTATAGGAAGATGGAATTTTAGACTAAAAATACCATCAAGAAAAAAAGTATTAAAATCATTGTTTTTGTAAAAAGAGATTTTGCAATGCCAGTTAACCTAAGAATGGAAACACAGTGTTATTGGTGAAATATTCCTTAGCGTGAATTATTGTACTGTAGAAATGTGTCTCTGTAACTACCTCAGGAGACTTACCAATATACCAATACCAAGACTATAGCTAATACAATGTGATATAATTTGGGGAGATTTAAAACAGCTGAGTCACATCAAACAATTAACTTGTCTTACACAAAACTTCCAACAGCTCCATCTATTTCAGAGTCATTGTAACATCAACAGTCTTTGCCCCTGAACTCTAATCGATGGTCTTATACATCAGAGAGACTGCTTTTATTTTTTAGTCGCTTTGATTGTATCCAGCACTTTGCGACCCCGTGGACTGTAGCTGGCCAGGCTCCTCTGTCCTTGGGATTTCCCAGACAAGGATACTGTAGCAGGTTGCCATTTTCTTCTCCAGGGGATCTTCCCGACCCAGGGATCAAGCCCGCGTCTCCTGCATTGGCAGGTGGATTCTTTATCAATGAGCCACCTGTAAAGCTCAGACTGTAGATTACTTCTCCCCTAAATCAAATCTCCTTTTTGACTCTGACAAATGTTGAACCCTGAAGCTGTCCTTTTAGTGGGTCACCCAGGAGGAGCCATATGGCTCAAGAGGGCAGAGGAAACCTCCACTTGGGCCTCATCACCTTCATAGGTCAGCTGAGGAGCTGAGGCTGGAAGAGAAAGCATGTTTCTCATGGCATTTTTTGATCCTCTCCAATGTACTTTTCCCAACCATGTGAGTGAGATGTGGGAAAGGCCATTCTCCTGATCTGGGTAGAGGCATCCTGCCTACGGAACCAGGAGCAAACAAGAGCAGACGAAAGCGGCCCAGCACACATCTGACCGGCCCCACGCTCCACACCATCCCTGGAACCGCCCCAGCACCCAGACCCCAGCGGACGCCTCACTGCCCACAGCCCAGAGTCGCAGCGTTTGGTGACTTTCTGCAAGACTTGCGACTTCTGAGTGCATCAGGTAGAAGCAAAAACGTTAACGAACAAGCTCTGCCAGGCTTGCTTCTCACTCAGACCCTGAGCAGGCTGAGGGGACTCCCAGGGGCACCTCTTCTGAGCAGCGACTCCGGGTACACAACTCTGCCCTCTCAGGCTGCATCTCCCCCAGCCTGCGTTCAGATGGTGGAGAGTGAGCTGGGACGCTAGGGGCCAGGCCCCAAAGCGGCTCAAATTACCCTGTGGCCCCCCTTGACTGAAAGCGTGTCTGGAAGAGAAAGCATCCCCAAGGGCCCAGGAGGGTGGGGAGCCTCTGGCTGGTGTCTGTCACACAAAAAAATGGAAACAACGACATTGCAGAACCGAACGCAAGCCATGGTGGCGAACAGGGAACTCAACAAGAACACAGAGCCACGGGTTAAAGTGGGCACGACGCGCGCAGCCAGCACGCACGGTGACTCCCACCGCCCCACCCGCGCCAGCCGCTGCAGATGGCCCCGGGCAGCCTCGTGGATGGTTTGGTGGCCTCATGAAAAGGCAGCACGTTTGAATAATAGCTTTGGAATCTCAGGAATTTTCTTCAGTCACTCTTCAGTTGTTTCTTCACTTGGCAAACCGCCGTACCTGACTTTATTATTGTGTATTTTCCACATCATTGTTTGCTACGGGAAGGGCGCTTGGCACGTCAGGTGTGTAACATAGATACTTGGATCACACAGCCCCTAGCATCTGGGTAAGACCATTAGTGTAACAGATGCTCAAAATTAGAGTGTATTAAGTTAGAGTATTAGACTGCAGTGGGTGATCAATAAGTGCGTGAGAGTGAATTACAATTATTAGGAAGAGTTTGGCGCAAGCATCTCTGTAAGCTTAACAATTAAAACATGTGACTCGACTTCAGACTTGGTCAGCTGCAGCACAGCTGATGGGCCTCGTGGAACTAAATACGTTTTGCAAACCTCTCTGGGTTGGATAGAATTACCAGGATTATAGGTAACCAATGTTGTGATTATTTACGACTTTCTCTTCAATTAAACAAACTCCCACTGATGGACAGAACTAAATATTCCTTCTGATTTGAAAATGTATAGTAAATATTCACCTGTCCAGGGGAGTGGGCAAGCATCTCAATGAAAAGAAGGAAATTAAAGAACCAGTCTGCAATCACCAATCATTTTAGAGTCTGGCCTAATTGTCTCACCTTGGTCTCCTTTTTTCTATGGTCCCCAAAACAACACTAGTTTATGACTGAGAAATGCAGCATTGTACACAAAGTGATCTTTCCTTCTCTTTATTTTACTCAAGTATAATTAATTTACAGTGCTGTGTTAATAAGTGCTATACAGCAAAGGATTCAGTTATAAACACACCCCTTTTCATATTCTTTTCCATTACAGTTCATCACAGGATACTGAATATAATTCCCTGTGTGGAGATCAGTCCTGGGTGTTCACTGGAAGGACTGATGCTGAAGCTGAAACTCCAATACTTAGGCCACCTCATGTGAAGAGCTGACTCCTTTGAAAAGACCCTGATGCTGAGAAAGACTGAAGGTAAAAGGAGAAGGGGGAAGCAGAGGTTGAGATTGTTAGGTAGCATCAC
The DNA here is from genome assembly GCA_006410535.1 of Litocranius walleri. Classification (NCBI taxonomy): domain Eukaryota; kingdom Metazoa; phylum Chordata; class Mammalia; order Artiodactyla; family Bovidae; genus Litocranius; species Litocranius walleri. The sequence goes on from SJYG01000068.1 coordinate 4,657,459, forward strand.
CTACTCAGTGGACATGAATCTGAGCAAACTCTGGGAGACAGCGAAAGACGGGAGCCTGGCGTGCTGCCGTCCATGGGGTCACAAAGAGTCGGACGCAACTGAGTGACTGAGCTGAACTGAACTAACTGTGCCGCTCAGCAGGGCCTTGCTGTTGATCCATTCTGTATATAATAGCTTGCGTCTGCTAATCCCAGCTCTGATCTATCACTCCCTCATGGAAAAAGTATTTTTTAAATTTTTTTGAAATGACACTTTCAATTAAGATCTTCAAAGGAACTTTAGTAGTATGCTGCCGAATGATGTTCAGACGTCTTTCGTGTGCAGATCTACCTAAGTCAAAGCACGGTTGGCCTTCTCCCAGTTACCACTGACTTCCCTGGCCCTCGCTGGTGGAGGGACTGGTGACTCGCCTGTGTGTTCTACGTGCAGAGTCACTTCAGTTGTGTCTCATTCTCTGCACCCTCATGGACTGTAGCCCATCAGGCTCTTCTGTGCTTGGGATTTTCCAGGCAAGAATACTGGAGTGGGTTGTCATTTCCTCCTCCAGGGGAACTTCCCGACCCAGGGATGGAACCCACGCCTCCTGCATCTCCTGCATTGGCAGATGAAATCTTTACCTTTGTGCCGCTTGGGAAGCCCTGGTAACTAGCACAGGAGACATAAAATCATGACAATGCATTTCCTTGTCTCACCATGTACTTCAAAATATATTTTATATTTGCAAGTAAAAGTCTTGCAACCATATAGAAACTGCAAAACTAATTCTGAAATATGTTTTAAATTTCCTTAGATTAAAATCCTAATAGCACCTTTGTTAATATTAGACTACCCAGTTTCTGAGTATCTTACAAGCTGAATTTGACATTCTCTTTACATATCCACCATTGAGCTAGGCAGCTTTTCCTCTTCACACTACAGTGACATGAAGGTAGAAAAGATATCGTAAACAGCAAGATGGCTTGGGGATGGAGGTCCACACTAATCAGTTTTCTCCTCTTGTTTGAGCTTGCTGTCTTCACTTTGTGTTGATTTAAGGGAAGAAACTTGGTATTCAAGGCAAATACTTATCAGAACACAATTTATTCAGAATGGCTTTCAAATGTAGGTTCAGAATATTTGCCTGAATAATCACTCAAGCTAAAATATGGAGGAGCTTAAATTTTTTCTCTACTGACGATGAACTTAATTCTGGCATTTTCAAATACATTTTAATTAAAATTATATCTGGTAGGTTTCATTCATGTATCTAGGTTTTCTTCCATTGTGTATCTTATTTAAAACATACCCTTTTAGATTTTCAGCATAGTTCTCACCCCTCTGGCATGCACAGTCCACCTTGCAGCCTCAGTCAGCAGCCTTTCAGCCTCTGTCCATATCGGAGCTGTTCAAAGGAACACACTCGAGACACTCAAGCTCACTTAACCCTCTGCAGCCAGAGCAGAAATCCATGAACACAATGGTGCCGTCTGATTCTTCAGTTAAATTGGATTAGATGTGATAAAATGCAGCCCTTGGACAGGCAGGGGAAGCATTTTTCTTTCTTAACCGTCACTCTCTTAAAAACACTAGTCATTCTCATTTAAGCTTCCCTCTGACCACAGAACAAAATACGGTGAGTGTTCAGCATGCAAAAGCAAAAACAAACAAGCAAATGAAAGAAGCATCGCCTCAAGGCTCAGTCAGTTTGCAAGTAAATTCTAACGTTTGCAAAGAAAGGAAATGTCTCCTTTCTGAGAAAAGCAGAAGTGCTTCAGGAAGGCATTTGATGGTGATATTGACCAGGTTTTGCCGGCTGTGTAGGATCTGGACGGGGAGAGCTGGAGGTAGGGTGGAGGTGGGAAGCCGGGGCCATGTGGGGACACACACACCACGTGACTTTAACTGAATGAATGCAGAGGAGAAGTGGGCATCTCCCATGAACACCTCGTGAAGGAAAAACCGTGGAGAGACTCGATTACCAGGATAAGGGTCTTAGAATTATCTGGTAGGCAATACGCTGCTGATATACATTTTTTAGCAAGAAAAATATAATTATTGGCATGTTTTCAAAATTTTATTGCTCAAAAATCCCCTGGGCTCTAAGTGAAGAGAAGGGGGATTTGAGGCAACTTGGAAAGCAATCCTGTTGTCAATGTTGCCATTTTTATTATTGTCAGAATTAATGGAATGCGGGCTTCCAGTGGCCTGGGGACAGGGACAGCACATGAAATGAATCAAGCAGGGAAACATGCCCATCAGGCCTTGATGGAGAATAGCGGAGTCTGGCTGGGGGTGGGATTTGGCCACACCCCACTAACCCGAGCTCTGTCTGTGCTTCCGCATGCAAAGAATCACTGTACAGTTTCACGCACCTTCAGTTCAGTTCAGTTCAGTCGCTCAGTCATGTCTGACCCTTTGCGACCCCATGAACCGCAGCACACCAGGCCTCCCTGTCCACCGACTCCCGGAGTTCACCCAAACTCACGTCCATCAGGTCTGTGATGCCATCCAGCCATCTCATCCTCAGTCGTCCCCTTCTCCTCCTGCCCCCAATCCCTCCCAGCATCAGGGTCTTTTCCAATGAGTCAACTCTTCTCATGAGGTGGCCAAAGTACTGGAGTTTCAGCTTCAGCATCAATCCTTCTGAAGAACACCATATTAAATACACAGAGTGGAGGAAAGTAGGAAAAAAGATATGAGGAAATAAAACGGGATGGGTAGCTCAGACTGGCCACTGAGTCACAGTGACAGATGGAGGGATCTCTGCCTGAAACTCCTGGAGTGTGTCCTCCTGTGGATGCATTGCAGGAGTACCGTGCTCTGTGTGTATCACCTCTGTGAGTGAAGTCTGCTCCGTGTGCAGCACCCTGTGGGAGTACTGTGCTCTGTGTGCAGCACCCTGAGGGAGTACTGTGCTGTGTGCAGCACCCTGAGGGAGTACTGTGCTGTGTGCAGAACCCTGTGGGAGTACTGTGCTCTGTGTGTATCACCTCTGTGAGTGAAGTTTGCTCCATGTGCAGTACTCTGTGGGAGTACTGTGCTCTGTGTGCAGCACCCTGAGGGAGTACTGTGCTCTGTGTGCAGCACCCTGAGGGAGTACTGTGCTCTGTGTGAAGCACCCTATGACAATACTGTGCTCTGTGCGGCACCACTGTGGATGCAGGGGTATCATACTTCATGTGTAGCACTCTGTGAACTGTGCTCTGTGAAGAGCATCTGAGTTTCAAGCCTCCTAAGGATAAAGCATATTTTTTCTTCTTTCAGGGATGAAATAATCAAGACACAATGGCTTTATCTGGAGTACAAGAGTGTTAATATTTCTACCTTCATCTTGCTGCTCCCTCAAAGGCCACCAGCTTCTCAACAATAACTGTCCTGGGTTGTGTTCCTAGTGGGCAGGTAGAGAGGAGCCTGCAGAGAGGAGTCTGGTGTGGCCCCAGGGATGTTCTGGCTGTACAGAGGTCTTCACATGCAGCACCATCTCCCCGTTGCGTGCCTGCAGCCCTTTGTCACAGTGGTTTCTGCTTCTGTTAGCCCAGACCTTCAGTGCTAATGCAGAAGAGATAATCCGGTAACAGAACAATTCTGAAGTGAAAAGTATGGAGCAAGAAAAAAAAAGGTACCTTTTTATTATTTTGACAAGAGTGTCTGTATCATGAGGCATCAGGGGAAAACTCAACTAATACATCAAAACCAGAGGTAGGGATGCCTCAGAAATGTCGCCTTCTTGGAATCCTGTCTTGTCAACTGGTCAGAAGGTTGCAGTGTTTCAACAACCTCGCAGCTAATCTGACATTGATATAAAACTTGCCATTTACATGGAAATGCCAGCCCTCACCCAGGACCTGATGTGGCTTCTCTGTGCAGGGAGCAGCTTTGGCATAACTTTGCAGAAATGGAATGTGTGCTTCATGTAAAGTAGCTTTAAAATAGAGGGGGGCATTGATGGAGAGGTTAAGATGATAATATGTGACTAAGCAGCCCAAGTTGCATTAATAAAGTTAATTTTCAGGTGACTAGTAAGGGTTCGTGAGCCAAGAAATCCTTGCTAAAGACCATGATATGCAGCGCTCTCAGCCTCTTTCCATCAACTAGCAGGAGAGGGATCTGTTCAGAGGTGGGGCAGATGAAGAGCTAAAGCCAGATGCTTCTCTCCACCTTGACTCTCTCATAAGGTGTTTTCTCATAAAACCCATGCACTCCTAGGCTGTGATCTTCATTAAGGTGGAAAATAAGATAAGGGGACTACCAATAAAACCCAGGAAATAGAACTCCCTCCAGTAGCTTATTGGGATCACAACATACCTGTTGGGCATCAGAGTCAGGGACAGGCTGCCTGCTCTGAGACACACCTTAGGGCTGAACCACCCAGGATAAGCCTGATCTGGGTACACCAGTTAGTCTAGTTATGATCGTATGTGTGCATTTGGGAACATCTTAAGCTTTTATAACAGCAATAATCTTCCAGTTTTCTCTTCCATAACTCCTGACCCTTAATCATTCAGAAGCATTCCTGTGGCCTGGACAAGAAGCAGGCTGTTCGGGCAGAAATGTAAAGAGGTTTTACCAGGTAATA
>SJYG01000068.1:4662140-4695582 GCA_006410535.1 Litocranius walleri
AGAATATTTACCAGGTAACACTGCTTTAGTTTCCTTTTCTTTTTTTTTTTTCAAACTGGCTCTTGAGAATCAGAAGAGATGAGCTCCAGGACAGCAGGGTAAAGTGAGCAGAGCAAGGTGGGAAAGGGTCGGTGTGGATAAGAGCCAGGAAGGACAGAGGGCAGAGGGGCGTTGGGGGCGGGGGGCACAGAGAGGAGCTCTGCTCCTTGCAGGGGGAAGGCAGGGTCGAGGCTGAGTGACCTCTGCATTCAGGCGCTTTGACAAGTGGTCTGAGGAGGCAGTGGAACAAGTCAGACGTCACACTCGCCACCCAGGCACCTGGGCTCTGCTCCTCAGCACCTGCCCACTCAACATGCTCCATCATCTGCCAGGGCCTCCAAGCCTGAGGACTTTACACACCGTCCTGTGTGAGGAGACCCAGGTATCTGTAGGCTCCACCATTTCCCTGCCACACACACAGCACAACTGGAATAATAAAGGGGGAAAAAAAAACAGGCCAAGTGGCATGCTTAGCAAAGCCAGTGTTCCTGTGTTTCATGAAAGAGAGTCTTTACTCTCTTCTGCTTACAATGATGACCCTCATTCTAGAGCCTAGAGATGGTGACCTGCATCCAGACTCAAATGTTCCAACAGCTGGGCTGCTGCTCAGTCACTATTCCTGTTCCACTGACGCAGCCCCTGAGATTCAGAGAGGCTGGGGGACATAGTCTGCTGTGAGTGCCTTTGATTTCACTGAGTAAGATGAGATTATTGAAAATGGAGGAAGGGAAAAGGCGAGAAGACACACAGAGACATCTGGGGAAGGAGTCGGGAGTGTGCTTGGGGATCAACCAAAACTGATCAATGGGTCAGGATGGAGCACGGCCCCAGGAGACAGGTCTGCTCACGTGTCAGAGGGTCCTGGAGTCCTGAGACTGTGGACCACAGTGGGAACGTTGTATCCCCAACGCAATGGAGTAAGAATAGCCAACAGGGCCTCAGGGAGGGTGTAATTCCAACTTCCTTCACTCCATCGAGTGTCTCCATGGACAGTCTCTTCCAGACAGCAGACAGAACAGAGGAACATGAGAATGGGCACAGACTGGCACTACAGTCACGGTGCCCAGCTTCATGGGGCTTGGGACACAAGAAAGGTCACAGACTGGCACTACAGACATTGTGCCCAGCTTCATGGGGCTCGGGACATGAGAAGGGGCACACACTGGCATTATAGACACTGTGCCCAGCTTCATGGGGCTCGGGACATGAGAAGGGGCACACACTGGCATTATAGACACTGTGCCCAGCTTCATGGGGCTCGGGACACGAGAAGGGGCACAGACTGGCACTATGGACATTGTGCCCAGCTTCATGGGGCTTGGGACACGAGAAGGGGCACAGACTGGCATTACAGACACTGTGCCCAGCTTCATGGGGCTCAGAACACGAGAAGGGACACAGAATGGCACTACAGACATGGTGTCCAGCTTCATAGGGCTCGGGACACGAGAAAGGGCACAGACTGGCACTACAGACATGTTGCCTAGCTTCATGGGGCTCGGGACACTGGCATACCTGAAGAACCCCACATCGTCCCACTGCATGGATGACGGGTACAAAAGGCAGTGAATAAGTGATGTCTGCTGTGCTGAAGATCTCAGTACTGCCCTCACATTCCAAAGGGTGAGAAGCAGACTCTGGAGACCTAGAGAACTCTATCTTTGATAAAATGTTATGGTCCAGGGGGCAGACTCATGCCAGCATGGTCCCACCAAAGTAAAAGAGAATGATGCTATCTTCCATTCTCTATTCCAAAGAAGAACAATGCCTGATAAGCCTTTACAGTGGGTGACACAGAAGGTTGACAGAGTGTGCCCAGGTCAAAAATGGTGTTTTCCGAAGGCCATGCTTCAGATCAAGCAGTCCTTCCATTTTGACCCCATGATACAGCAGATACTATGGATTAGAGGCATTGGTAGTGGGGAAAAATGAAGGTGAAGCTTATGAAAAGCCCCACTGGGAGAATCAAAAAATCTGGAGCTGATATTCTGAGGCAGAGCTGCAGCATCGGCAGTAGGGAACCGCAGGCCTGTCGAGGAGCCCCCGCCCTGCTCGGGGGCTTCTCAGCACATGGAACGCTTGCCACGGTGCACAGGGAAACCACGAATCCAGCCCAGCCTCTGTGAGAAGCCATCTGTCAGCCCTTCAAATCACAGAACCACATGGGTGCCATGACAATCTGTTGTAAGGTGGGAACAGAACATCCAGGACCGAGCAAAGCATGATGAGAAGGCATGAGTGGGCTGCATGACCAGGTAGCCAGAACCAGCTGCCGCCCACCGTGACTGCAAGATCTCCTGTCCCCAGCTCTTCCTGCAGCTCTGGAGAGGGTTCCATGTGGTCAGCTGAAGGACAGGCTAGGTGGGATACAGACACAGCTGAAAAGGAATGGCAGCCTCAGTAGGGACATTTGAGGATGTCCGTAACACCAGCAGAGAAAGGAAATCTCCCCAGAGGGCATAACCGCTCATGACGATGTACCTGGCCATCGACTCTGTGTGGAGAGAGAAGTAGGCCAACGGGAGAATATACACATATTTCTAGACGATTGCCAGTATCCTGGCCAGTTGATTAGGGACCTGGAATTTTTAAAAAAAGAAAAGAACTGAGATGTTACAGGCAAAGAGCTCTTGAAGGGAAATAGATGCCTATAAAGGAGTAGGTACAAGATGTGATGATATTTGGATCAGATGCTAATGCCCACTAGAAGGCATGGAAGTCTTTCAGTCACCATGAAAGAAACATTGAGCAAACAGACAAAATAACTCTGCCAATCGACATTAACCAGGCATCATCGTTGCCCAACAGGGAACTTGCCTGATGGCACATGAACAGAGTGAGTGACAGGTGGCGGGAAGGTGCACCTGGACACAGCGTGGGACAGCACTTACCCAAGCCGCGCAGCCAAGGAAAAGACTGACACCGAGCCTCCCAAGCATGACTCTCTCCCTTGAGGCCAAGCAGTCACTGCATAATTTGGCAGAGACATCACTGAACCATTCAGCAATGGCCAAGGGTTCGTCCTCACAGAAACAGCTATTAAGGGGACGAATTTGTCTTTCCAACCAGCAGAACCTCAATCAGCCCCACTCCCCAAGTACTGAATCCCACAAAGCAAGGAATATGACCATGCTTCACAACACAGTGATGTGGCAGGGAGCCTGGGACCACAGAATCCAGTGGGTTTTTCATACACCAAGCCTTCCAGGAGCAGCCAGGCTTATGTGATTCTGGAAAGGCTCTGCCTGGCTGTCCTTAGCCCGTGCTACTGCTGTGTCCCACTCAATAGGAAGACACTTGCTGCTCGAAGGATGGGCACTTCATCACAAGGAATGGGGTTATATTACTTTCTTCTTTGTTGTTGGGAAAAAATGTTCAATCATCTTCTTAGTTTATGAAAAAATAAATTATAGTATGATGAATGCCCAATTAAAATCAAAAGTGTCCTCTAGGAGATGGACTCTTGAGAGTCCCTTGGACTGCCATGAAATCAAACCAATCAATCTCAAAGGAAATCAACCCTGAATATTCTTTGGGAGGACTAATGCTGAAGCTCCAATACATTGGCCACCTGATGTGAAGAACCAACTCATTGGAAAAGACCCTGATGCTGGGAAAGGCTGAAGGCAGAAGGAGAAGGGGATGATGGAGGGTGAGATGGTTGGATGGCATCACAGACTCAATGGACATGAGTTTGAGCAAGCTCCGGGAGATGGTGAAGGACAGGGAAGCCTGGTGTGCTACAGTTCATGGGTTTGCAAAGAGTTGGACACGGCTGAGCAGCTGAAGAACAGCAACAAGGAGATGGACTTTCGAATGCACCATGCACCACGGTCACCAGAGGGTTTATTTGGGCCCAGCTCTGAGTTTCTGGTCTGTAATTTCTGGAGTGGGGCCCAGTAATTCACATCTGTCACATATTCCTGGTGGTGGTGATGGGACTGTCGTTTGAGGACCGTACTTTGAGAGCCGCTGACCCAAGAGGTGTTGTAAGGATATCTTCTTGACTCACACTGAATTGATAGGATCATATAATGTTTCTTTCTTAGCCTATTAATGGATTATATTAATGGATTTTATAATGTTGAACCAGCCTCACATACCTGGAATAAATCCCTCTCTTTGATGGCATATACTTTTTTTTATGAATGCTGCATTTAATCTGCTACTATTTTGTTGAAAATTTCTGTATCTGGATTTATTAGAGATATCAGTCTATAGTTTTCCTTTTTTTAATTGGTTTTGGCATTAACGTAATAGTGACCTGATGTAATGAGCTATAAAGTATCCCTTTTGTTTCTGTTTTTGGAAGGAGTTTGAGAAAATTAATATGATTTCTACTTTAAACTTTAGAAGAATTTGCAAGTAAAATATTCAGGACCTGGTGATTTCTTTCTCTTTTTTTTTTTTTGGAACGGTATTCATTATTGATCACTGTCTTCAATAGATAAAATCTACTCATATTATTCATTATTATATATTCATTGGAAGCTGAAGCTCCCATACTTTGGCCACCTGCTGCAAAGAGTCAACTCACTGGAAAAGACCTTAATGCTGGGAAAGATTAAAGGCAAAGGGAGAAGGGTGTGGCCAAGGATGAGATGGTTAGATAGCATCACCGACTCAATGGACATGAACTTAAGCAAATGCTGGAAGATAGTGAAAGACAGGGAAGACTGGCATGCTGTAGTCCACAGGGCCACGAAGAATCAGACACCACTTAGCAACCAAATAGCAACCACAATTCATACTATCCATCTCTCCTGTGTACATTTTGATAGTTTATGATCTTCCAAAATATTTTTCAATATAAATATCGAATTTGTGGACATAGAACTTTTCCTAATTTTCATTTATCATTTTTCTATCCATTAGTTCAATAATGATGATCACTCTTTAATTTTGATATTAATAAATTGCTTCATCTCTTCTTTTTTGGTTAAGCTGGATACTGGTAAGTCTGCTCAGTTGCTTCAGTTGTGTCTGACTCTGTGTGACCCCAGAGACAGCAGCCCACCAGGCTCCCCCATCCCTGGGATTCTCCAGGCAAGAACTCTGGAGTGGGTTGCCATTTCCTTCTATAGTTTCATCAATTTTATTGATTATGTCAAAGAATCAGTTTGATTTTACTGATTTGCTCTATTGTTTTCAAGTTTACAATTTTATTATTTATGCTTTAATTTTGATTACTTTTTTTTCTTGATTTAAGTTTAAATTGTTTTCCTCTCCTTGGTAATGTGGACAGCTGGCTTATTGATTTTATAAATTTCCCCATGCATATGCATACAATGCTATAAATTTCCCTCTAAACACTGCTTTCACTATATTACAAAAATGTAAGCTTTTATTTATTTTCATCTATTTCAAATGTCTTAAGCATCTCAAAGACTGCAATATTTTTTTAAAATGTCAAGACTTTTTTTTGACTCATGTATTACTTAGATATGTTACATATAGTCTCCAAAACTGTTAGTGGTTGCTTTAGAGTTTGCAATACAGATTTACCACTAATCTATGCCTACTTCCAAACATCGTTTATTGTTTCACAGGTAGTATAGGTAACATAGAATTGAGCATTCAACATTCCTCCTGCCCGGTATTGCGAGTAGACAGTCTTGCTGCCATCCGCTACACCCGTCCGCCTGCTGTAATCACCCTGTGCACTTTTAGTATTTTAGTCATCTACTAGATCAATTAACAGGAAGAAAGAGTAAGATGTTGAATTTGGCCTAAAGTCTTTTTTCTGATGCACTTCCTTTACGTAGATCTAACTCACCAGCCTAAATAATTTCCTTCTCTCTGAAGAACGTCTTTAAACATCTCTTGTAAGGCAGCTCTATTAGCTCCTAAATTCTGGAGGTTTGTTCCTGCCTGTGAAGCTGTTTCTCTCTACTTCAGTTTGGAATAATAGTTTTACTGTGTGCAAAATTGTAATTGCTTGCATTTTTCCATTTAATAAACATATCACTCTATGCCTCTTGTTTGCATAATTTCTGGTGAAATATCCCATGTATTCTTACCTTTGTTCCACTATAGGCAAGGAGTTTCTTTCCTCTGGCTTATTCTAAGATTTTGTTTTCCTTTTTTTTTTTTTTCCACTATGACTGGTGATAGTTTTTTTCTTCCTCGGTTATAACAAACGTATCCCTGGTGGCACAGATGGTAAACAGTCTGTCTACAATGCGGGAGACCCAGGTTTGATCCCTGAGTTGGGAAGATCCCCTGGAGAAGGCAATGGCAACTCACTCCAGTACCCTTGCCTGGAGAATCCCACGGACAGAGGAACCTGGTGGGCTACAGTCCATGGGGCCGCAGAGTCGGACACGACTGAGCGACTTCACTTTCACTTTCTTTCATGGTTACCAGAGAGGTGGGGAGGTATCAGTTGGGAGACTGTTATTGACATAAACACATCACTGTGTATAAAATCAAAGGTTTCTCATTAGTTACCTATTTTACGTATAGTAGTGTCTATATGTCAACGTCAATCTCCCAACTGATCCCTTCCCCCCTTACAGCCTGGTAACCATTAGCTTATCTTCACAGCTGTGTCCCTACTGTTTTATAAATGAGTTCAGTGGCACCTTTTTTTAGATTCCAGGTATAAGTGCTATCATATAATCGTCTTTCTCTGACTCACTTCACTCAATATGATACATTCCCATATGCCTCCATCGTTTGCACAAGCTATCTATTTGCATGAAACAGTCTATCCCAATTTACCACGAGTCATCCTTTCTCTCCTGCACATACACAGAATGCTACTGCTGTCTGTTTCAAAAGATAATATTAGTAATAAAAACAGGGCTCCTCCCGAGTCCTCTTCTCCAGTCTGCAGTGAGTTTAGCAGTGCTCCTGAAGAGCTGGGATTTGGATGCTAAATGGGCGGTCATGCGGAAGGGCCAGCTGAAGGGCCAGTGACCTCTCTTATCTCCATAACTGGAGTTTCACTCACGTCTTTTATCTTTTGCTTGCCACATCTTGCGTAAGACTCGGCTGCCAAAAGCCAGGTCTCTCTTGATTTCATCTTGACAAGAATATTTCTTCCGAGGAAATATCTTTGCAAAAAAAAAGTTATAGTGAGTACCATATTCTCTGTCTTCTTGTGCCTGCTTGTCTACTTCAAGGAAATAAAGTTCCTTTAGAAAACTGGATATGTCCGAATGTCTTAAACAGGGTGTGGTGACTGAGTACAGCACATGATAAATCAATATTTATTGAATGACACATAAGCAGGTCTCTAATTCTGGATTATCTTGTTATACAATGTGACTCATAATTTTGCTTGTATTCTGTCCTAATTGTCTCATACATGTTTTTGGATCCAATAGAAATGTACATGTGTGAATACATCCCCTTGTGTGTCTAGCACATAATTAGGTAGAGAGAAAAAAATCAGTATACACATTTTATTTTACCAAATAGTAATTCAGATAGTTCTTTGTATAAGAATATTTTATAAGGAATTTCCCTGGTGGCTCAGTAAAGAATCAGCCTGCAATGCGTAAGACTCGGGCTCAATTCCTGGGTCAAGAAGTTCCCTTGGAGAATGAAATGGCAACCCACTCCAGTATACTTGCCTGGAGAATCCCATAGAGAGAGGAACCTGGAGGGCCATAGCCTCTCAAAGAATCAGACTCGACCTAGCAACTAAACAACAATGAATATTAATATTTTATGAAAGCTACGACCCAGAATAACTGCCTCTCATTATAGTAAGAATCTAGAATCTGAAACTAGAATCAGTTTATAATGAGAAAATGAGAGAAAGGAGGAAGAGAGAAGAAAATAAGGAAGGAGGAAGGGTATTTAAATTCCAGGGTTTTTTACTTGAAGGATATCCTTTTTCCTGGATATTTTTTAGGATGGATTGGGCACCTGCTACACAGTGTAATATGCTAGCTGTTATTCCCTCAAAAAGACTGGGCTAGCGGATAATTTTCCTTCTAGCAGTTTCCATTTATTTTATAGGACAGATGTGATAAATACTCAAATTTCTATTTTAGTTCTCAATTTCGAATTTATTGACACATTCTAAATTGTCCTAAAGTAGGACCTAATTTCTTTTTTGCCTTGCCTTTATTAAAGAAATATAACTTTCAGACACCCACATGAGTTATAGGCAAGTACTGAGGTGAAGGCAGGATGGTGGGTCTACTTAGAAAAATAGATTAAGAATGGTTTTGCGTGTCCTGCGAGGACTGGAATGATAAAGGAAACCCCTGATTGGAAGATTGTGGGACCAGAGAAAGAAAAGATATTTGCTCAGGAATATAGAGATTCCTTTATTTGTTTTCTCTTATTTTCAGACCCACTGTGTATATTATGCTTTGCCTTGGAGACTGTTAACCTGTCAAGATTATAAATGATTATTGAGTTTGCCTATCAAATATCCGGTGCTGATTGGCTCGTCTGAATAACTACCCAGATTTGGAATTGTGCTAGACAATTCCGGTAAAGGGAATCTTCCAAATTGCCCTCCCCAGAGCGCCCAGACTCTCCGGGCTCCTCCCTGCCTGCTCCGGTCCGGCCGCTTCTCGGGGCGGGAAGGCGGTGCTCTGCGCGCAGGCGGAGCCGCGGCCGCTGTCTGGCTCCCGGGGCTTTCGCGAGCAGCTTGCGCAGTCTCACGCGCCACAGTAGGTCAGCCCGCGCGTATGGACCCGGGACGCCGAGTGATGCGGATCCTGGGACGGGGCGTCAGAAAGGCGGTTTTCTCTTCGCTCAGGGTCCCAGCTTGCTAATGAGTCAAACGAGTTAGGGAAGCGTCTCATGTGGCTCACCTGCCTTTGAAAATCTTCTCTTGTTTGTCAGGACATCCTGTTCTGTTTGAAAGCTTTACATACCTCCAGCATTCTCCATGACTAAGGATGCACCATGCTAATCTTGCCTGTACCTATGTTTATCTCTGGTTGCATAGCGATATCGGCGTCGGTATCTATATCGTCATTCATGCCTATCTACCCCGCTGTGCTAATTGTAAGGAATTGTGTGAATCCCATCTCCGTAGGCATATTCAGGAGATTTTATAATCATTTTGAAAGAAATGCTCCTGCCAGAAATATTGGGGAGGGAAATTTCTATAAACATCTGTCACATTCTTTTGGTAACCTTTAGTTTTAAAATGTAGCCCAATTTTCTTCCACTTTGCATTCAAAGAAGACTCCTTCCCACGAATATGGTTCATCATCAACATCTGTTTTCACCTTTCTTTATCTCAGACTCTTTAAATTCCATTTTTATTGATTTGTTCAAACCCTGTGTATAAGTCCCTTGCAATCAAAATAGGGCAAGCTTGCTAGCCTTCGCCTTGCATGAAATTACAAGCAGGTGAGAGTTGAGCAATTAATGCTTCTTTATTCTCAGTGGTGGTGCGAGCAGTGCCAATTTAATGCTGTTTAAGCTTATTATCTAACTGCATGCTTGTGCTAGCTCCAGAGACGGCATGATGCGAAGGCAGTCTTGTGCTGTGCTCCCTCCGCAGTGGAATATTCAATTATTTGTTCTGACTCGTGTAATTCCCTGTATTCCAAGCCTGTTAATGTCATTACAGAGCTGAAATAAAGTGATTACTCTTAATGAGTATTTATCCAATAGGTAATGCAATTCCTGCACCCGCTAGCTGACAGTGGACGATTATGGATTTTTCTCCTTAGCCCTCCACTCCTCCCACTCCAAAGACACCAGCCCCCATCTCCTGACTTCCCTGTCAGGAAGGCAACATGGCATTGCGGTGTTCTGTGAAATACTGTCAGATGATGGGGAAAAAATAAAAATCCTAAAAAAAAAAAAAAAGGGAAAAGAAAGAATCACAGCGTTCCCCGGTAGAGCTCCAGCTAATGACCACTGCTTCCACTGGCTGGCGGTGATGACAGCTTTTGCTAAATGATAATGGCATGCCTGCTGTTGAGTTTGCCCACTTATGTTATTTCTCTTGACATGGTTCTGGGGAAGGCCTAATTTTTTTGACATTTGACCATGCAAATTTGAGTCCTGATACATTATTCTGCATTTACATCCTCCCAGTGTTGCTGTTTAAAATGTGCTACAAGCTCCAGGAGTTCAGCTAATAAAGGCCACAGAATGAAAGAAGTTAAATATGAATGCAAGAGGGGGCCTAATGACAGCCCAGCGAGCACATCGCAGAGACGACCTTCTGGAGACTAGTGCGTGAAAAGCCCTCTCTAAGGCACGTGGTAAGGGATGTAGCACCCGTTTTTGTTTTGTTTTGCTTTGCTTTTTTTTCCTAGAATATTTTAAAAGATTTTTAAATACATACCGATGGAGAACAAAAAAGACCCTATTATACTTTACATGGGAGTTTCTTCCACTCTGCTTAGGAGTTAACATATTATTAACGACTTTCCAGGTGCTGTGTGCGTCTCAGACTCTGAACCTGCTTCTGCAGGAAGCTGTCCCTGATGAACTCAGGGACATGCAGGCCCCACGTTAGGTGAGCACTTTCACGTCATCAAAATGCCACGCCTGTCGGATCGAAGAAAATCCTTCCATATCACAGATTTCTGTAGGTTGGGGAGTGAGTCACACTTGAGACTATATTTTTCTTTGCTCCTGAAAAATTTGGAACTGGCAATAAAAATGAGGAAAACTTTTTAAATAGTTAATAACTGTGGTAACTATACTAAATTAGCATAAAAACTACTAAAAATAAACTACTAATCATAATCATGATAAAAGTATTTGCAAATTTGTTACATACATCAAAATTAATATAGGTATTTCAAAAAACAGCCTTTTATTGTGCTGTGTTAGTGGAAAGAAAAAAATTGTTGCTTATAAATTGCCCATCTTTATATTTTATTTAGTAAGAGTTCAGTTCACTAAATTGGAATTTATTTCTTCATACATTTTGAGGTGCTTTACTGTATATAGGCCCCATTGTGGTTAAATGTGTTTAAATAAGTCATTAAAGAGGAATAATTGGGCTTTAGATTGGATAAGTATTGAGAATATTTCGGTGCTTGCCTCTGCCCTAAAACTGGAATTATACAGAGATTAGCATGACCCCTGTGCAAGGATGGTACGAACATATGTACTGCTTCCATAGTTTTTATAACAAAAAAAGAAGCAGACTCACAGATACGGACAAATTAAGTGTTACCAGTGGGGCAGGGAGAGAGATATGACAGGGGAACAGATTAAGAAGCACAACTGCTATGTCTAAGATAACATGGTACACCTGTAGCTTATATAACATTGTAAAGCAACGACACTTAAAAGAAGAAAACCAAAAAGAAAAGAATATCCCAGAAATTCCTCTTTGTAATTAGGGAATAACTATCATTTTTATCTCTTGTTTTCTCCCTCCCTTTCATTCTCCTGTTCCCTTCCCCTGTTCCTTCCATTTCTCTTGTAAAAATTACAGTATCTGCTATATTTTTAAGCACCTACTCTATCTAGCCATGTCACTAGTTGAATGCCGAAGTTTCCAAAACTGAAAGAGTAAGATGGACTCTCTGGGAATAGGGCTTCCTGGTGGCCCTGGTAGGAGACCTGGGTTCAGTCCCTGGGTTGGGGAGATCCCCTGGAAAAGGGAAAGGCTACCTACTCCATTATTCTTGGTCTTTCCTGGTGGCTCAGCTGGTAAAGAATCCGCCTGCAATGCGGGAGGCCTGGGTTTGATCCCTGGGTTGGGGAGATCCCCTGGAGAAGGGCTACCTACTCCAGCATTCTGGCCTGGAGAATTCCATGGATTGTATAGTCCAGGGGGTCAGAAAGAGTCGGAAACAATTTGACTTTCACCTCTGGTAATGAGAATCTTGTGCAGTAGGAAGGAGTGATTAGGCAAAGAAAGTAACGTACTAAAGACACTTTGCTTTACAGAAACGGTCTTATTACCAAGAGGTTAATTCACCTACTTGAGATCAAAGTCAGAAAATACAACTGTCGGTTTGACTTCTAGGAACAGACTGTCTTCCTCGAGGCTGCAGGAGGGCACACGGTCTCGCGTCTTGTGCTGTGCCTGAATCATCAGTTTCCCTGGGAAGCAGGCTTCCTAATGCCCGCTTCTCTTCGCTTAGTGTCCTGGGAAGCAAGAGAGCAGAGACGAGACCCGAACTCCATACAGCAGCCTTGCGTCCCTCTCTCTCCTGTTCTCCGGAGACGTCCTCTACCAGGTTATTCCAGCAACCACTGCTTCAGACACACCAAGCAGGGTCTAAGGTATGCAGTTAAGTGTGTGCCAAGCGTAGACTCCCGACTGCCAGAGAAACTGCATACAGGGACTTCTAAGAAATCTTCCTGTTTCCTTTGGGGTTATGGACACATAGCAGAGTCCATGCATGTGGTCAGCACACATCTGGTTGAGTCAAAAAAATAACTATGAGACTCAATTTAGAATCTAGTTTTAAAGTCACAGTTTGCACTTAATTTAATGTTTTTTTAATTTAATAATAAATGAATTTCAATTTAATAATAAGACTTGTTTTTCCAACAAAATGAATTAAAAAGGTCAAAAACGATTTTCCATTCTGATGAAGGTATATGAGGGGGCATTGCTCCCACAGCACTTAGTATGCTGTCTTCTGAGAGATCTGTTATGGAGACGCATGTCAGTGTCTCCCATCACATCACTCTTAGTTCTGATAAAGACAAAGGGACTCTGTTTGCATTCCATAAGGAAGGAAGGAAAGAAGGAAAGGAGGTAGGAAGGAAGGATGGGAGGGAGGGAGAAAGGGAGAGAGGGAGGAAAGGGAAGAAAGAAAACAGAGAAAAGAAATACGTGAGAGAACGTCCCAGGAAGCACCATTCCTATTTGCGATATTAAGGAAGGTCTCTCTGAGATGGTGACCCTGAAGCTGTGTCTTGCAGGATCTGAAAAGGAAACACCCCTGCCCGGACACATGGTTGAGTTTTCCTGTTGGTGGATCAGCCAACACAAAGGCCCCAAGACAAGGACGAAAGACATGCTGCTGCTGATGTGAGCGGAGCCTGGTGACCAAGCGGCACCGCAGGATAAAAGAGCAGCGGGGGGAGCCTGCTGAGGGGCCTGGATTTCACTCTGAAGGTGACCAGAAGCACTATTTGCCTTTTTGGGGGTTACATGGATGGGCACAGAGAAATACCATCCATCCTAGAAAGTCAGAGGGTGGAGTGACTGCAGAACGCGGGCCATGGGGCGGTGAGAGAAGGCCTGGGTGCATTTACATTCCCAAGGACAAGCAAGGAAAGGCCACCAGCTGAGAGTAAGATGCTTTCAAATGCAGAGACGATGGGAACTTGTGGTCTGGAAGAGTAGGAACAAAACTGAAGGATAATCAAAACTGGAAGAGATCTGAGAGTCACTTTGAGAACTGGGTCATGGAATTAAGGGAATAGCAGTGAGCTCGGTTAAGCATCTCTCTCTGGGGGTGTTTCGCTGCTTCTGAACATGGGAACTAGTTGGGTTTTCGAGGCTTTGGCTTTCTACAGATGAGTGTGACCAAAAAAAAAAAGGAAGCATCAAGGAAAATAAGGTGTTTTTAAGAGGATGTGATAGTGATATATCCCAGAAAGTGATAGCTAGTGAAAAGAGCTGAAAACAGGGTGGAGAGTGAAAATGGGAAAAACAGGTTGGGTCAACAAAAGGAGATCTCATTCATAGCAAGTGCCCTCAGTGTGACGAGGAAGATACCTAAGTAGAATGGGATAGTGGAATCAAAATTTCAGAGCCTGTGTTCTTATTGGGATTGACAAAGTCATGCATGCATCTTAGACGCAGTGGCTAACATGAGACAGATGAAGAGAAGCTTACAGAGTTCTGAGGCCCTGGGGTATATAGGCCATTGTTACAAATGCTGAATTCATCAAAGAATATGCCACAAGCAAGAATCAAGAGAAACACAATAATTTAGGGATCATGTTTTTTTTAGTGAAAAGAAGAGAAGTCAATAGCTGGCAGCTACTGAGAGATGCATGTGAGAGTTGGACCATAAAGAAGGCTGAGCACCGAAGAATTGATGCTCTTTAACGGTGATGGAGAAAACTCTTGAGAGTCCCTTGGACTGCAAGGAGATCAAACCAGACAATCCTAAAGGAAATCAGTCCTGAATATTCATTGGAAGGACTGATGCTGAAGATGAAGCTACAATACTTTGGCCACCTGAGGCGAAGAGCTGACTCATGGGAAAAGTCCCTGATGCTGGGAAAGACTGAAGAAAGGAGAAGGGGATGACAGAGAATGAAATGGTTGGATGGTATCACTGACTCAATGGACATCAGTTTGAGAAGGCTCTGGGAGTTGGTGATGACGGAGTTGCACGCTGCAGTCCATGGGGTCACAGTGAGTCGGACACAACGGAGCGACTAAGGTGCACTGAGCAGACAGAATATGTTCCTCAGAGGAGCTGATTCCCAACAGCATTTATCTTTATAGAAATTGTAGAACTAGAAAATATAAACAAGCAAAATTGAATAATCATTTCCTTATCATTCAGAGATAATCACTAATCTTTAAATGTTGTAACTAACCATCTAGGACATTCCCTGTGTAAATACACACAAACACATGTATCTTATCAAAACAAGACTTTTTAGTGTGTGTTCTTATCAAAGCTCTTACTTTCCTTTTTTGAGGGATGATTTTTTAGCTTTCAAAACCCAGATTGTATTTAAATTTACCTAATTGAGCTTAAAATTGCTTTTTCCATTTGAGTTGTCAGAATCTAGGACAAGCTTTACATTTGTTATTTCCCATTAGTCATTTCTATTTAAAATATATATATATATATATATATATATATATATATATATATAACAGAAACAAAAACCACTAATTGTCAAAGAGGCTTTGCTTGATATCCTGCTGAAAGAGCCACATTTTAAATTTGTTTCTGCTTCCTCTTGGGGCCCATTAATTTGCTCTTCATTTCCTATAATCCCATGAACTGAAAACTACACGTAAATGCTTAAAGTTAAGTGTTGTTTTCATAGGACAAAACACGGGTGATGTTGAATTACGGATGCTGAACCACGGCAGGAGTTGTGTACTATCCATGCCAACCAGCGAGTTCGGATGATGACAGCTCAGCCCTTCCTTGTGTAGACGTCATCTGAGGGAGGAGGCAGTGCATAAGTGCCCCAGGTTCTAGTCTATTTACGCTGGCACAGCAAACACCATGCACCGAGTGGCCTAAACCACAGAGGTTTGCTTTTTCTCACAGTTCTGGAGACTGGATGTCCAAGACCAAGGCTCTAGTTGCTTGGTTTCTGGTGAGAACTCTCTTCCTGGCTTACAGATGGCACCCCGCCTCTCACTGTGTCTCGCGTGGTCTTTCCTATGTGTGCAGAGAAAGCCAGAAAGAGAGAGAGAACGTCTGGTGTCTCTTCTTATAAGGACAGTAGTCCTATCTGGTCAGGGGCCCGTTGGTGAGCCTCTGTTGTTGCTGTTTAGTGGCTCAGTTGGTAGAGAATCCATCTGCAATGTAGGAGACTCCGGTTCAGTTCCTGGGTCAGGAAGATCTGCTGGAGAAGGGATAGGCTCCCCACTCCAGTATTCTTGGGCTTCCCTGGTGGCTCAGCTGGTAAAGAATCCACCTGCAATGCGGGATACCTGGGTTCTATCCCTCGGTTGGAAAGATCCCATGGAGAAGGGAAAAGCTACCCACTCCAGTATTCTGGCCTGGAGAACTCCATGGACTCTATAGTCCATGGGGTCACAAAGAGTCGGACAAGACTGAGCGACTTCCTCTTTCAAAGATTTTATCAGCAATCTGTCAGCACTGTCTCCAATCAACACTTTAAACAGCACTTATGAAATAACTTTTCAATTCTGTCATTCTTTCTTTATGGTTGCTGCTGCACTACCTAGAAAAATTTAAAGAATGCTTTTCAAAAATATCCCTGATTTTAATTCAAGATAAATTTGTTTTGTGAGTATAAATTGTATTTGAAGAAGAGGAAACGTTGCCACTCTTTTCCAGGCATGTCACGCCATCCTTACAACCACACCAGTGTCACAACCAAGCCAACAGGCCAGGGATCAGCGTCCTTCCGGGGATGCCCAGGCCACCTCTGTATTTCAGTCGGGATCACTGCCCTTTGGCCTGAGGAACGTCCTTTAGCAGTTCTAATATCGCAGGTATGCGGCCACAGTTTTTCTGAGACATTTTCATTGCTCTTGGAGTTATGAAGGAAATCTGCTGGATATAGAATAATTGTTTGGCTGTTTTCCATTTCTTTGCCTCCACTATTTTAAAAACGTTGCCCTCCTATCTTCTGGATTCCATTATCTCTGTTCAGAAATCATCTGTCATTCTTATTATTGCTTTCTTGAAGGATAGCATCATTATATATATATATTATATTTCTGTTGCTCTCAAGGTATTTAATGTTTAACTTTTTTATGCCTGGATGAGATTTGCCTTCTCTTCATTCAACTTGGTTTCACTGAATTTCTTGACTCTGTGGGTTGATTTCTTTCACATGATTTAGAAATTGCTTAAGCTTCTTTGTTTTTAAATGTGGTTTGTTTTTCATTCTCTTTCTTCTCTCTGAGAATTTAGATACACATTGGTTAATGCTTGTTTGTACTCCACATCTCCTTTGCATTCTTTAGCCTTTTGCTTAATTTTTATCTCTAAATTTTAATTTTAAAATTTTCTCCCACACCATCCTCAACTATACTAATGTGTCTTTTACTAAGTCCAGTGTATTGTCCACATTTCAGTGAATTATTAACTTTGATATGTGTTTCACACTAAAAAAGTTAGTTACATTTTTAAGCAGTCATTATTACTAAATTATATGTTTATGTGTATATAAAACTCTATATTTTCTTCTGTTTGACATTGTCTTCATCAGCTGTTCCAGTTCTCTTTTTTCCCACTCCTCCACATCATCCATCTCCTCTTCCTCCTTCTCATTCTCCTTTTCTTTGGAAATGTGCGTGTTTGCATTTTTGCTCAGTCGTGTCCAACTCTTTGTGATCCCATGAACTGAGACCCACCAGGCTCCTCCGTCCATGGGGTTCTCCAGGCAAGAACACTGGAGTGGGTTGCCATTCCCTTCTCCAGAGGATCTTCCCCACCCGGGGGTTAAACCCAGGTCTCCTGCACTGCAGGCAGATGCTTTACCGTCTGAGCTACTAGGGAAGGCCTCTTTGGGAATACAGTACCATTCTTTGTGCTAGTTTAGCTTAATTTTTAAGATCCAAAATGACACCATGTATAATTTTATAAGGATGTAACATTTGCATTTTATTGTGTTTATAATTTCCAGCATCTATATTACACATATTGTTTCTTTCTTTCCTAATCTTTCCCCATTTTTTTTTTTTCTGGTGGTTCTGAGTTCTCTTCCATCCTTACTTCCCTTCACCACACAGAAACTGGGAAACATCATTAGGATTTTCCCCTCTGATATTGAATAACCCACGCCTCTAAGAGTAACCACTCAGCTGATATTTTTTCATGAGGCATAAAAAACAATAGCTATGCTCTCACAGTGAGCTGTTTTTCTCGTCCACTTATCCTTTACTTGGATAAAACTTTCAGGGTGCTTGTACTTCACTCTTCTTCCAACACCACAGTTATATTAATACTGTCTTTGGCTTTCTGACAGTTTGGTATTTAGATTTCTGAGAATGCATCATTACTTTTAAGAACCTCTATGTAGTCACAAAGAGTGAGACATAACTGAGTGATTTAGTACACGATACGCCTGATAGTATTTGAATCTTCTTTATTTTGCAATAAATTATTTATTTAATAAACAAAAGGAAGACAGACTTGAGGTTTTCTCTTTTTCAGTGGAGCATAGGGTTCTCTTCAGAATATGCATAAGTGTATTTCCTCACTAATATTTTATGGTAATCAGAATTACTTCTTAAACAGAACAGAAATTTCTTTTGGTCAACTTAGGCATTTTATACTATTACTATTTTCTTTCCATTTGTTACTTTTCTCTCTCTGTCTGGAAGTCCTAGTATGTTTTAAATTTTCATCGCTTGCTCTGAACTTTTGCTTCATTTCATGATTTCCATTGATTAAAAAAATGTAATTCAGATATTTCTAAAAAATCGTGTGACTGTCTCACAGATTTCAGAGCAGCCTTGGCTGACGTCAGACAGACACAGTACCCACACATGGCACTTCAGGCAGGGGACAGAGAGTAAGCAGCAGGTGAAGGAGATGAGCAAGCAGTACATCTATGAGCCCAAGATTAGCTGTAGCTGAAGAGCAGAGCAAGCTTGGTGTGGCTCCCAAATCTCCTTGTAAGTGAGAGTTCCTCAGGCAGGCTACCCTGAGCCGCCAATCCTCCTTAGGGACCCTGCTGACAATTTCATAAGACAGTGTACACGCTTCTGAAGCACGTACTGTAACAGCTGTTGAAGCATTACTTGTGTGATGGTAGAGTTTCTCCCCAGTGGACTGCAGGTTTCTGGAAATCAGGGCTAGTGTATGCTGTCCAACATGTATCTCTGACCCAAGCATAGCAGACTTAACATAAAAGTTTGTTGAAAGAGTACATGAATGACTGATGCTGTATGATATTTGTCCTTCTTTATCTAACTTACTTCGCTCAGTATGATAGTCTAGGTCCATCCATGCTGCTGGAAATGACATTATTTCATTCCTTTTCTATGGCAGCGTAATATTCCATTGTATACATGTACCACATCACCTTTGTTCATTCCTCTGTTGATGGACATTTAGGTTGCTTCCCATGTCTTGGCTATTGTAAATAATCTTGGCTATATATAAATAAACATTAGAGTGCATGCATGTTTTTGAATTAGAGTTTTCTGCAGATATATGCCCATAAATGGGGTTGCTGGATCATATGACAACTTTATTTTTAGTTTTTATACAAATCAAATTATTTACAAAGCAAAATCATCCCCACAGACGGAGAAAACAAGCTTATGTTTCCCAAAATGGAAAGGGGAGATAAGTTAGGAGTTTAGGGTTAAATATATACAGTATATATATATGAAATAAATAAACAAGGACTTACTGTATAGTACAGGGAGCTATAGTTATTATCTTTTAATAGCCTATAATGGAAAAGAATCTACATTCATTTTGCTGGACAGCAAAACTAACACAACACTGTAAACCAACTGTATTTCAATGATTTTTTAAAAAATCAATGAACAGCTGGGTGACTGTGCCTGCTATAAGTAGCATGATCAGCTGTATGAGAAGCTTCATATCTGGCTAGTGATTAAACTCACTGCTTTCCAAAGACATACCTCTCTTTGCTCTTGACCAGGGTCCTGATAGACGCCTCTGAGGTTGGAAGCATCGAATACCGATACCTTGGCCTGGAGACAATTCAGCCAACTGTAGTTCTGAACTTTCATGAAGAATTCTTCATTCAGGGGTAATCCCAGATGTCTGGTGGTGGGGGCGGGGGAGAGGTGTCATAACGTGGCTAATCTGCTAACCTGATGCACAGTATGAAAACTGTTGGGATATTCATTCAGTCTGATGAGCAGACGCATCTGGTAAGTGCACTATAGAGGGGCTGGATGCAGCAAAGCCCACCCAGCAGGGCGATGCTCAGGAAGACGCCCATAGTCCTTGCAGACACAGATAGGGCAATCAGTTATTCCACAGCGTGCAATTCTGTTGCTGCTGTTCAGTCTCTTTGAGGCCCCATGGACTGCAGCATGCCAGGCTCCCCTGTCCTTCACTCTCTCCCAGAGTTTGCTCAGATTCACGTCCACTGAGTAGGTGATGCTGCCTAATGATCTCAACCTCTGCTTCCCTCTTCTTTTATCTTCAGTCTTTCCCAGCATCAGAGTCTTTTCCAATGAGTCAGTTCTTCACATCAGGTGGCAAAGTATTGGAGCATCAGCTTCAGCATCAGTCCTTCCAATGAATATTCAGGGGTGACTTCCTTTAGCACTGAGTGGTTTGATTTCCTTGCTGTACAAGGGACTCTCAAGCATCTTCTCCAGCGCCACAGCTCAAAAGCATCAATTCTTTGTCACTCAGCCTTTTTTATGGACCAACTCTCACATCTGTGCATGCCTACTAGAAAAACGATAGCTTTGACAATACACACATTTGTTGGCAAAGTGATACAGCTTGTAATTATGGTCAGTCTTTCTCTGTGCAATGGAAACATCAGATAATAGATTTAAACAAGACAGTCTAAATCATGTAAGTTTTTACATTTATTTACTCAAGAAAGACTCTTAAAATGTTGCATTCCAACAAAAATGTACATGAATGTTTAAGTGCAAAAGAGTATTCTATGTAAAAAAAAAAAAAAAAAAGTCTCCCTAAATACAAAGGCAGAAAGAGGACCCTGATGGGCTTGTTTCTAGAATCACAGGAGCTCCGGGGTGATGGGAGATGTGTGACTTGTAACACACCTTTTTTACTGTTTTGTTTTGTTTTTCCCTATACAGCTTTGCTAAACTCCTAGTCTTCGGGCATATACAGAGCTCCTAGAAGAGGTTTTTAATCCCGGAGGGATTTTGGCAGTTGTGCCAAAAAATTCACTTCTGTATTGAAGCTTGTACCTGAAAAAGTGAAGATAAACTAATAACTCAATATTCAGCATGGAAGATGTTTACGGATCTCCCTCAAAGTGTCTCAATCAGTCTTCCCTAAAACCTGCCAGATGTAAATTCACAGTGGCAGAGTGCCTAAGTTCGTTCTAATTAAAACAAGGAGTGAAGTTCACTTTAATGGCTACTGCTTCATATTCAACCTTCGCTGAGTCCAGATCTGATCACGAAGTTGCCTGTCCCTCAGAAATCACTCTTTGCATTAGAGTGAGAACCACAAAAGCACAAGACATACCAAGAGAGGAAGATTTCTAATAACTCCATAAAGAAACTTTTATAAGGGCACAACATCCATCAAGTTGTCACCAATTCTGTGGTTAACACAGAGTTTGAAAAGATCTTCAATAAAGTTTGAAATAAAAAATGTGGTTCTCAAAGCACATTTCAATATATCAACATTCTTCAGGATTTCATCAGTGGTTATTACAACTGTGTCTGTGACAGGGAAATCTGTTTAACAATGTGTCACAGCAGTGAATTCCTAGAAGTCCTGAAGACTGTGTGTTTCACAAACTAGTCTGATGAAAGATTTTAGGCATGCATTAAGGTTGAAGTAGTTATTTGTAAATTGCTAGTAACGAATTATTGTTATCATATAAATTACTTGCACGATAATAGTCTATTCAATTCAGTTCAGTTCAGTTCAGTCACTCAGTCTTGTCCCACTCTTTGCGACCCCATGAATCACAACAGCATGCCAGGCCTCCTTGTCCATCACCAACTCCCAGAGTTCACTCAGACTCATGTCCATCGAGTCCGTGATGCCATCC
Organism: Litocranius walleri; assembly: GCA_006410535.1. Classification (NCBI taxonomy): domain Eukaryota; kingdom Metazoa; phylum Chordata; class Mammalia; order Artiodactyla; family Bovidae; genus Litocranius; species Litocranius walleri. The sequence continues at coordinate 4,683,468 of SJYG01000068.1, forward strand.
AGCCATCTCATCCTCTGTCGTCCCCTTCTCCTCCTGCCCCCAATCCCTCCCAGCATCAGAGTCTTTTCCAATGAGTCAACTCTTCACATGAGGTGGCCAAAGTACTGGAGTTTAAACTTCAGCATCATTCCTTCCAAAGAACACCCAGGACTGATCTCCTTTAGAATGGACTAGTTAGATCTCCTTGCAGTCCAAGGGACTCTCAAGAGTCTTCTCCAACACCACAGTTCAAAAGCATCAATTCTTCGGTGCTCAGCCTTCTTCACAGTCCAACTCTCACATCCATACAAGACCACTGGAAAAACCATAGCCTTGACTAGACGGACTTTTGTTGGCAAAGTAATGTCTCTGCTTTTCAATATGCTGTCTAGGTTGGTCATAACTTTTCTTCCAAGGAGTGTCTTTTAATTTCATGGCTGCACTGTTATATAAATACATTAAACAATAATATTGAGAGACATGAAATCCGGGTGGTCAGCAGCCACTGACAATGGACTTATTTTCATGAGAAAACGAGCAGCAGAATTTTTGAGAAAATCAGAAAGTACATATATCTCAGTCAGCTCAGAATTTAAAGAATGGAAAAATAAAAACTTGCAACAACATAATTCCAGAAAAATTACTAACCTCATCTCAAAAGTTTAACAATTGGATTAAGTCTTGGCTATTCAATATTTCCAAGCTGATGGAGAATAATGTATTAAATGACTCATTTGCATCACAAAGGCTCAGCCCACATTTGGCCTCCAGCAGTGTACCCGTGGACCCAGCGACACTGGTTCGGTGGTTCTTGGAATGTGGAATATTGGAGATTCACTACACCGTGCTCCAGATGACCCTCCCTGCATGTTGTCTTTGAATCAGGATACACTCGGTGACTCACATGTTGTATACTCAAGAGGGTTAACCAGAAACCATCAGAGATAAGATGCAATTGTGGACTGGAGCAACACTTCTGGGCAGTTCCAAGCGCAAAGCTCAGTGGCAGCCTGTGGAGGAGGTGGGTATAGAACAAACTTGACCAACAGCACCATTATAAAACCACAGAACCAGGAACCCCCTCCAGGCAGGGCGGTCAACGGAAAGCCTTCTCTGCAGACAGCAGAGCAGATTGGACTCACTGAATTCATCCTTAAACTTGGCAGACCACCAGTGATCAGTTCATGCTGAGATGCTTCACAGCCCAGGGGAGCTGTCAGAAGCTGGCAAAGCTCAACTTTGGCAAGTTTGTTAAGAGACCACACTTGAGCACGAAGACTAGAGAAATGTAACTGGACCAGAACAATGCTGACACATTTCCTGTCAGGAAGGTTCCAGTGAGGGTAGACTTCAGGACAAACAGAAGACGTAAGAGGGCAAATGTCCTACGGAGTGTAGAGGAAGTGACTTAAATACAGCGTAACTAGGAAGTCACGTCTGTAAAGCGCCTGACTCCAGGCCCTAGGCTGGCTGTTTGGCATCTCAGCTGTGCACTGGTCTGATTCATAAAGCACATCCCTCAACAGTTTACAAAATCCCAGGTATTTCCCAAGTAGCTATACTGAGATATAATTCATATATTATAGAAGTCATTCATTTAAAGGGTAAGACTCAGTGGTTTTCGGTATGTTCACAACATTGGCGCCTATCAGCAAAATGTAATTTCTTTCACTTAACCTTATATTGCCAAGTTTCATCCATATGGCAGCATGTATCAGGACTTGATTCTTCTTGCTGTCAAATGAAATTCCACTGTGTCAGCTGTGTTTATCCACTTGCCAGCTGAGAGACATGTGGATGGCTTCCACTTTTCAGAGACTTTCGTAGGGCCGTTCTGTTGTTTGCTGACGTTCATTCCCTGAGTGACTCTTTGCAACCCTATGGACGGTAGTGCACCAGGCTTCCCTGTCCTTCACTGCCTCTTGGAGTTTGCTCAGACTCACGTCCATTGAGTCGGTGATGCTATCCGTCCATCTCATCCTTTGTCACTCCCTACCTACATTTAAATTCAAGTTGCTTGTGTATCTGTGTTGCCATCTGTCTTGGATAAATATCTAGAAACAGAGTTTCTGAGATTATATGTTAACTGTATCATTAAGATTTTGAGGATCTGCATAACTGTTTTATTTAATGCCTTCACTATTTTGCATTTCCACAATCAAATTATGAGTCTTAACATTTCTCTGTATCCTCATCAACACATGATACCATCTGTCTTTTCCATCATACCCATCACAGTGAGTGCAAAGGGGTATTTCTTTGTGATTTTGTTTTGTATGATTCTATTTAATGAGACATATCAATATAACATTCTTATTTAAAAATCACTTTTCCTTTAAGTCTCTGAAGATGTTTATGATAGCCTCATTGAAGTCTAGGCCTCCTAAGTTCAACACCTGGGTCCTCTCAAAGTCAGCCTATATTGTAGCTTTTTTTTTTCCTGTAAGTACAGATCACATTTTACTATTTCTTTGCAAGGCTTGTGAAATTTTGCTGTCGTTGAACATTAGACAGTGTATAACCTGTTGCAGCATCTGTGGACACAAATTCTTCCCTGAGCCTTGCTGATGGAGTTGAGGTTTGTTTTCTTCCTGTTTATTTGTCTAGAGGGTGGTTGGACTAATTCAGTCACACCTTCCTCTCACAGCCTTTAGCTCCTAATGTTGCTCCACAGAATATGCATTTACGGATACAGGAAGACTGTTTCTTACCAGCAAGGAGAGCTGTGGTTTTAACTGACCCCTCTTGAGTGTCTCTTTCCCTGATTCCCTAGTTAAGCTTCTGGCTCATCTTCCTCCACCGGTATCACACTAAACTGTTAGCTTCAACTGATTGCTAGAAGTCTTGTAGCTGTCTCAATGATATCCCGTGACACAAGTTACTCCACAACCCACCCAGTGAACTCTGAGGCCCATGGAAAGCCAGGGTGCTTGATGCTTTCGCATACCCTCAGAGGGGTTTTCCTGACCACTTCTTCCCTTGTTCCTTCTGTTAAACTTCTGGATGGTCGAGTCTTTTTTCTGTTGCAACTGTTGGCTTAATAGTTCACCACCAAGATCTGCATTGTTCTCAACAAAAACTTTAGGCACGAACCTCTAGGCATAATCTGTTCCAAATGAAAGTGAAGTCTTTCCGCTTGAAGAATGCTTATAGAGCTCTCTTCTTTTCTTATGGCCTTCTTACCCGCCTTCACAGAACCTTTGCATGGCTGCACTGGGGTTGAGAAGGGAGACAGTGGTCCCCCTCTTCCAGGGTGAACTTCCTCTTACATGACTTAAGTAATAGGAACCCGTCTCTTGGTTTGCCTATCCGAGCACTCAGCCCAGGGTAAGGGGTGAGAACCCAGTATTCTTGACATTCTATATCTAAGTTGGAGTTTATATCCTAGAAGATGAGGACTGTTGGCAGAAGGATTCTCCAGTCCAATTGGCTGTACCTTCCTGAAATATAGCTTCGACATATTGAAGTTGCACAGAATGAGATATGAGGTTGGTTCACCCCTTTCAGCAAGAAAATGTAGCTCTAGATTGGCATCCCAGTGGGAAAAGTTATGTCCATTTTCTTAGTCATGAACACCTGGAGTATAGCTGGAAAGGAAGATGGGAGAGAGTCATGCTCAAATGCCACAGAATCTCTCTGTTATTGTTGACATGTGGATTTTCTTAAGTGTTTCTCTATTTTGTTGTATGCCTTTAAGACAATCCCCAGATATTTTAATACTTTTTTCATAATTTTCACCGGTTAAATGGATGTTTCACTGGTGATCAGGTTCATCAGCTTTCTCTCATTGCCATTCAAGAAGAGAAGTATAAGACCTTTTCTGAAAAGAGAAGTTGGATTGGAAAGACCAATGTGAAAACAGTTTTGTATGACTCCAACACTGGTGTACAAAAACTGCTATGAAAACCTGTTTTTCACTTTGTGAAAGAAAACTAGAGCAAAATATACTTAAGGATTTCTAATCACACCCAAAAGCAGTAGTCACATATGGTGAAAGCCCTTAGAAATGACATAATTTTTGGATACCATGATAATATCAATTATATTATAGTCTTGTTTCATCACTAAGTCGTGTCTGATTCTTTTGTGACTCCATGGACTGCAGCCCGCCAGACTGCTCTGTCCATGAGATTTCCCAAGCAAGAATACTAGAGTGGGTTGCCATTTATTTTTCCAATAGTATAGTATTAACTTGGAGAATTGTTACTTCAAGAAATAAAACATTCCTAATTTTCCCTCATTATTTAACAATCAGGCATTCTCTTCCAAGTCAACTTCAAAAACTATGACATTAATTTAAATATATTGTTTTTTCTGTGAAGAAAATTCCTAGGTCCCATGTGTTGCTGGACATTTTGCTCTCATCCAAAACTATCCATGTGCTCTTGGAAATATCCAGGAGCTGCAGGAAGACTCATTAGGAAGGAATTAAAGTCCATTCCAGCTGAAGCTCCAATACTCCCACCACCTGATGTGAAGAGCCAACTCAGTGGAAAAGACCCTGATGCTGGGAAACATTGGCGGCAGGAGGAGAAGAGGCCAGTAGAGGATGATATGACTGCATGACATCCCCGAGTCAATGGACATGAGTTCAAGCAAACTCCAGGAGACAGGGATGGGGAAACTGGTGTGCTGTAGTCCCTGGGGTCGCAGAATCGGACACGACCTCGCCACTGAGCCACGACAAGTGCCTTCCAGTGTGGTCTCTGCCAGTCTGAGCCTGTCTCCACCAATGAGTAGTGCCAGTGGTAAGCTGTGAGCTCTGAATATGTGCAGAGTGGTGTTAAACTATAAGTCCCTGACTGCAGCTGGTTCTCTATCTCACACCCAGATGAGTTCTCTTCCGTCTTCCCTTCTTTACGTCACATGTGGTTTTCCAAATAGTGGTGAACACCATGTAGCACCACTGAAGCCTGCTGTTACGGTCCCAGGGCCAGCCAGAGGATCTCAGTCAGTTCAGTCCAGTCACTCAGTACTGTCCTACTATTCCTGACCCCATGGACCGCAGCACACCAGGATTCCCTGTCCATCACCAACTTCCGGAGCTTGCTCAAGCTCATGTCCATCGAATCAGTGATGCCATCCAGCCATTTCATCCTCTGTCGTCCCCTTCTCCTCCTACCTTCAATCTTTCCCAGCATCAGGGTCTCTTCCAATGAGTCAGTTCTTTGCATTAGGTGGCCAGCGTATTGGAGTTTCAGCTTCAGCATCAGTCTTTCCAATGAATATTCAGGACTGATTTGCTTTAGGATTGAATGGTTTGATCTCCTTACAGTCCAAGGGATTCTCAAGAGACTTCTCTAACACTACAGTTCAAAAGCATCAGTTCTTTGCCTCTCAGCTTTTTTTATGGCCCAACTCTCTCATCCATATATGACAACTGGAAAAACCATAGCTTTGACTAGATGGACCTTCATCACTAAAGTAATGTCTCTGTTTTTTAAAACTCTATCTCAGATTGTCATACTTTTCTTCCAAGGAGCAAGTGTCTTTTAATTTCATGGCCATAGTCACCATCTGCAGTGATTTTGGAACTTAAGAAAACAAAATCTGTCACTGTTTCTACTCTTTCCCCATCTATTTGCCATGAAGTGATGGGACAATATGCTATGATCTTAGTTTTTTGAATGTTGAGTTTTAAGCCAACTTTTTCACTCTCCTCTTTCACTTTCATCAAGAGGGTCTTTAGTTCCTCTTTGCTTTCTGCCAAGGAAGCAGAAAATGATCTCATCCTGTGTGAATTATTATCACAACCATCTCACAGCTCCTCATCCTCTGAGAAAGACTTCCCAGCAGGCTAAGTATGTCCAGGTCCCATGGTTCTGATAGTAGCATCTGAGAAATGTTTCCTTCTCATTGATATCATGAAAGATCTAGTGAATCAAGGGCTCTGTTGCTTTTTCCAAAAACCCTGCTGTGGCTGCCCATCTCTTGGAGATGTCATTTACTGAACAAGGAGGTCTGATGTTAGACAATGGGCATGAGAGCAAATGTGTACTTGAATTAGTGGTTTTAAGATGTCCTCTGCAAAAATTAAACTACCATTTAAAATCCTTATTAGTTCCCATGGAACATACATCCCATAGACGAGTTCCTAAAGTTTAAAGTATTTCCCTCTTTAATGTACTTGAACTTTTGAGAGAGAGGCATTACTTTTAAGTCTGTATCTTATCAAGGCTTTGGAAACATGCATGTTCTTATTTCTACGAGTTCTGAAATAAGCCACAACATTTAAAAATTTCTAGATTCTACTCTGGTTTATCTGAAAACCATTTCATTCAAAAAGAGTGTCAGCTAGTCAGAGATGTGGGCATTTCTACTCCTGAAAATCCTTTCACGTTGACCATGATTTGCCATAACAACCAGCAGCCAGGGCCTGAATCAAAACCCATGAAAGAAGGGGGATGGCTGAATGTTCTGGATGATGCCAGGTATCTCACCTTATTAACAGTTTCTTAAAGATGTAGAATTAGGTGATCAATTCCTGTACAACTGCATACTGAAAAATGAACAGGATGGAGGAAATTGGCACCCTGTCTCCTTTAGTCTCTATTTTCTTATTTATTTGTTTTACAAGTTGACATTATTCTTATTTTACATTTGAGGAATCTAGCTCGTGAAGTTGGCTGTGCTTGTTGATATAGAATTAATAATATCAGAACTGGAATTTGGAGTTTATCTTCTGACTTCCTGTCTCACGTTTGAACGTGGAGTGGAACCTTCTTACCACCCCTAGAAGCCCTGGTTCCACTGGGAAAGTCCATTTGGAAGAAGTATAGCAGGAAAGCAGGAAAGCAGGAACGATAAGGCTCCATGCAGAAAGCCTCCCCCTAGGTGTGTCCTCTGGAGCAAGGAATTGTTTGTAAGGTGAGATTTCTGTCGTGCCTCCTTTCCTTGTGAAGCCAGCAGTGGCGGTGGTTGTTTAATCACTCAAGAGCATCCAAATTTTGAGACCCACTGGACTATAGCTAAAACTCCGATGCTTTGGCCACCTCATGCAAAGAAATGGCTCACTGGCAAAGACCCTGATGCTGAGAAAGATTGAAGGCTGGGAGAGAAGGGGACGACAGGCAATGGAATGGTTGGATGGCATCACCGACTCAATGGACATGAGTTTGAGTAGGCTCCAGGCGTTGGTGATGGACAGGGAGGCCTGGCGTGCTGCAGTCCGTGGGGCCGCAAAGAGCTGGACACAACTGAGTGATTGACCTGAACTGAACTGGACTGTGGCCTGCCAGGCTCCTCTGTCCATGGGATTCTCCAGGCAGGAATACTGGAGTGGGTTTCCATTTTCTTCTCTAGGGGATCTTCCTGAGGGATGGAACCCACATCTCCTGCATTGCAGGTGACTCTTTACCACTGAGTCGCCAGGGAAGCCCCTCAGATGTTCTTTAAAGCTGTACTATTCTTTTCACACCTTCCTGAAAATACTCCTCCCTTCTGAACCCACGTCCATTGCCAAGTACTGTCCTGGGGTCAGGCTCTTGGTCCAGTTTGGTGGCTTCCATCTGCTGTAAAGGACCGCCTCTCTTTCCCCTTGACCCTGGGTCACCCTTATTCCCAGTGTTCATGGAAGAGGACCAAGATGGCCCCTCTCTTTGTGTGGTTTCCAGTTTACTTCTGATGATAAGAATATTTACTTGATGCTTTTTCCTGTTGCGTATCATGTGATTCTTGCTGAAACACTGTGAGTGAGATGTGACTGTTTTCCTCCTTTAACAGAAGGAGAAATGAAGTTTTAAATAATTCAGGGTCTTAGCGGAGGAAGAAGGCACATACTCAGCATTCTATAAGTAAATATATATATTTACATGCATATATAATTTACGTGGGGCTTCCCAGGTGGCACCAGTGGTAAAGAAGCTGTCTACTAATGCAGAAGATGTAAGAGATGATGGTTCGATTCCTGGGTCGAAAAGGTCCCCTGGAGGAGGGCATGGCAGCCCGCTTCAGTATTCTTGCCTGGAGAACCCCATGGACAGAGGAGCCTGGTGGGCTACAGTAAGTACACAGGGTTACAAAAAGTCAGACACAACTGAAGGAAGTAAGCATGCACGCATGCATAATTTACGTGGCAGGAAGGAGAGGAGAAAGGAAAGAGTTATGCACTGTACCAGGCATCTGGGACTCTCATCTGTCACTGTCCAGTGGTGCCATGGCCCAGGGATTTCCTGTGTCACCTTGCTAAGGACTCAGGGAGAATTGGAGCGTGTTGGTCCCTGTTACCCGAAACATCACCATGCACCCAGGAGACGCGGAGACTTAAATATATGTGAGAAACATGAAACCAGTGCATGAATGCAGAGTGGGAAAGTGAGATCTGACTAGAAAAAGAAATTCTGAATATTGCTGCATTATCATCTACTTTAGGACTCTTTAAAAATACGTTGGCAGGTGCCCTGAGAAGTCTATCCACATTACCATAAATTCCACTTAGACTGTGCTGAGGATTAGTGCGCATCAAAACCAAGCCCTCATCCCGCATGGAGCGGCAAGCACTCACTGCAGCCTCGTTTCCACTAATCTGGGGCTGCTGAGTGATCTTTGATCACACCAACTATTACAGATGGGAAAGTACTCTTTTCAAATCCCCAACGTGTTTCCAACTGTCAATAAAATCCTTCTTAAGTGTCAGAAGCAATTCTCTGGTTTACACTTACACTGCTAACCACGGCAGCCCATTTCAGTACTTCCAAAGCAAAACAGCAGCCCAGTGGTATAACCACGGCCGTAATTCCGACAGACACTCACCCTCAGCTCTAAAGGCGTCAGGGATGCGCTCCTGAAAATAGCCATTTGTGTCAGCTTCACTTTAAAAATTAGGTGTTTCACTCAGAGATACCTTATCTGGGAGGCAAAACAACCCCTACTCCAAGCCCTCGAATTAAACAAACCAATCACACAGGTGACATGTCGATCCAGATGTTTAAATTCGCACAGAAAGTGAAGCCTCCCTAGCTCCTAGAACATGCAATAAAAATTTTAATCTTTGGAAGCTTGTGAACAAAGAGTGTCTTACGTTTTAAAGATGATCTCAATGAAATTGGATCCTTCCCCATAAATTATACAAGAGGATGGTTTGCAGTAATTGCTGTAATAAAGTAGCCGATAGAAAGAAGCACAGGTCCCCTAACTAGATAAAATAAGCAATTACCCCGGCCATCAGGAACCCTGTCAATGGGGAGGTTGTCTGTGTCAGAACAGGGCCTGCAAACCCTGTTGCATTTAAGCGTCCGAGGCCTTGGCCCGATTATCTTCCAGGATGTGCATGTTTAATAAGCTTCTCCAGCAAATGAAGGGGGAACGTTTCTGGCAAAATGAAAGATGGTGATAAACTGCTTCCGGATGATTAATTCACGGAGACCCTTCATCACACAGCGAAGACATATGCCCATCTTCCCTGTTGTCCCCTTGGAGATTTTCCTACTAAACGTATGTGCATATTTTTCACGGCCACTGATATTTGAATTGCAGCCTGCCTCCATGCAGAACATGAAACACTTCAAACTGCATAATGCTGACTAAATTACCAGGTCTCCAGTGGCCTGAGGTAGCAATCGCCATAATAATGAGTGTGCTTAAGTGGTTTGTGAGGTCTCCTCAGCTCTGTAGCTTTAATGCTCAGACTTATTATTAGGTTGGTTTTTTTCTTTCCCCTCCTCTCCAGGCAAGAGATGGTCTCTCAGCATCACTGGCCATTTCTAGTTGGGGAACACGCAATGGCCTGCCACTATGACCCGTGAAGGCCAGCTGATCATCCCAGTTTCATCAAACAAACAGTCACTTGACATCTTTCCATCCACTGTTATTCCATCTTGTTTAAACAGATGTGTGGCTCAGACAGTAAGAAAAAAAAAAAAATCTGCCAGCGTTGCGGGAGAATCTGGTTTGATCCCTGGGTAGGGAAGATCTCTTGAAGAAAGGAATGCTTATACTTGCCTGGAGAATTCTGTGGACAAAAGGAACCTGGTGGACTACAGTCCAAGGGGTCACAAATAGTCAGACACAACTGAATGACTAACACATTCACACATTTAATGATTGGAACACATTCACGTTTGGAGCTTAGGTGACTTTAGATGATTTTGCCCTTAATGATTTCTCAAAATTTGAGAAATTTTGCATGAATCATTTGTTGAAAAAAAAATGAAAATCTACCCAAAAGTGAAAACATACATTTATTACTTTAGTAATTTAAAGAGCCTTTTAAAAATCTGGTGTTTAAAAAAAAAAAAAAACCAACCTGGTGTTATTCTAGTCTTGCTACATGGCAGAGCCAATTTATACACTTTTCAGCATGGGGTTGAGAGGAAGATCTGGGCTTGCCCAGGAAAATAAACAAGGAACATTTAATCAATTGTTTAGCCTATCAGTCCCTCTGAGTTCTAACCCAAGAGCTCACTCTCCCTCCTACTCTGCTAGAATCTCTCAAGACCTTCTTCTTCTGTGTGAACAACCCCAGGAAAGCATTTCTTATTCACTCTCCCTAAGTCCCATTCCTGGCCCTGCCTCCTCCACAACCTACACCCTTAATTCTCTGTTTCTTTATCTACCCTTTCCTCAGCAAACTTCAAGGGGTTTCTGTGCAGGAGTTCATAGCCAGCTGTTGTTGGAAAAGCAGGATATAATATTTGCTTCATGTCTTTTTCATGTTAGTGTTTTTTGGTGGGGAGGGGGAATAGGTGATATGTGAACATTTTTCAAAAGTCAAATGACTCTGAAGAGTGGGCAGTTGAAGTGCACCCTCCTGTCCACTCAACAGTGATTTCCTCTACAGACACGTCCACCACTGCCAGGCTTAGGTCTGAAAATATCTTTTATGACAGATTCTTAGAGCTAGAGCTGCGTGCAACCCTACGTTCCCTGGAGGAAGAAATGGCAACCCACTCCAGTATTCTTGCCCGGAGAATCCCACGGACAGAGGAGCCTGGTGGGCTATAGTCCATGGGTTGCGAAGAGTTGGGCACGGCTGAGTGACTCAACAGCAACCAACCCTATCGGAAGAATGGGTAAAAAGGATAGAGCATACACACACACATACAATGGACTGTATAAAAATAATGAAATCAAGTCATTTGCCGCAACATGGAAGTGGAGAGGGAAATGGCAGCCCACTCCAGTGCTCTTGCCTGGAGAATCCTGGGGATGGGGGAGCCTGGTGGGCTGCCATCTATGGGGTCCCACAGAGTCGGACACGACTGAAGCGACTTAGCAGCAGCAGCAGCAGGAGGGACTTAAAGATTATCATACTAAATGAAGTAAGTCATACAGAGAAATACAAATATATCAGTTATAGGTGGAATCTGAAAAAAGGATACAAATGTATATGTTTCAAAGCTATTCTCTCACATCATCCCACCCTCTCCTTCCCCAGCCATGTCCACAATCTGTGGTCTATGTCTGTGTCTCTTTTGCTGCTCCAAAAGGAAGATCATCAGAACCATGCTTCCAGACTCTCTATATATATGTGTGTGTGTTAGTGCACAATATTTGTCTTTCTGACTTACTTCACTTAGTATAATAGGCTCTAAGTTCATCCACTTCATTAGAACCGACTCAAACGTGCCTCTTTTTATAGCTGAGTAATATTCCATCGGGTATATGTCCCACAGCTTCCTTATCCGATCATCTGTCAGTAGGCACCTGCTGCTGCTGCTGCTGAGTCGCTTCAGTCGTGTCCGACTCTGTGCGACCCCATAGATGGCAGCCCACTGGGCTCCCCCGTCCCTGGGATTCTCCAGGCAAGAACAGTGAAGTGAGTTGCCATTGCCTTCTCCAATGCACGAAAGTGAAAAGTGAAAGTGAAGTCGCTCAGTCATGTCTGACTCCTAGTGACCCCATGGACTGCAGCCTACAAGGCTCTCCTGTCCATGGGAGTTTCCAGGCAAGAGTACCGGAGTGGGGTGCCATTGCCTTCTCTGCAAGAGACATCTAGGTTGCCCCAATGTCCTAGCTATTGTAAACAGTGCTACAATGAATATTGGGGTGCATGCATCTTTTTTAGTTATGATTTCCTCATGATATATGCCCAATAGGTAGCCAGTGGGAGTTTGTTGTATGACACAGGAAACCCAAAGCTGGTGCTCTGTGACAACCTAGAGGGGTGGGATGGAGAGGGAGGGGGGAGGGGGGTTCA
>SJYG01000068.1:4695979-4777321 GCA_006410535.1 Litocranius walleri
AAAAAAAAAAAAAAACCAACCTGGTGTTATTCTAGTCTTGCTACATGGCAGAGCCAATTTATACACTTTTCAGCATGGGGTTGAGAGGAAGATCTGGGCTTGCCCAGGAAAATAAACAAGGAACATTTAATCAATTGTTTAGCCTATCAGTCCCTCTGAGTTCTAACCCAAGAGCTCACTCTCCCTCCTACTCTGCTAGAATCTCTCAAGACCTTCTTCTTCTGTGTGAACAACCCCAGGAAAGCATTTCTTATTCACTCTCCCTAAGTCCCATTCCTGGCCCTGCCTCCTCCACAACCTACACCCTTAATTCTCTGTTTCTTTATCTACCCTTTCCTCAGCAAACTTCAAGGGGTTTCTGTGCAGGAGTTCATAGCCAGCTGTTGTTGGAAAAGCAGGATATAATATTTGCTTCATGTCTTTTTCATGTTAGTGTTTTTTGGTGGGGAGGGGGAATAGGTGATATGTGAACATTTTTCAAAAGTCAAATGACTCTGAAGAGTGGGCAGTTGAAGTGCACCCTCCTGTCCACTCAACAGTGATTTCCTCTACAGACACGTCCACCACTGCCAGGCTTAGGTCTGAAAATATCTTTTATGACAGATTCTTAGAGCTAGAGCTGCGTGCAACCCTACGTTCCCTGGAGGAAGAAATGGCAACCCACTCCAGTATTCTTGCCCGGAGAATCCCACGGACAGAGGAGCCTGGTGGGCTATAGTCCATGGGTTGCGAAGAGTTGGGCACGGCTGAGTGACTCAACAGCAACCAACCCTATCGGAAGAATGGGTAAAAAGGATAGAGCATACACACACACATACAATGGACTGTATAAAAATAATGAAATCAAGTCATTTGCCGCAACATGGAAGTGGAGAGGGAAATGGCAGCCCACTCCAGTGCTCTTGCCTGGAGAATCCTGGGGATGGGGGAGCCTGGTGGGCTGCCATCTATGGGGTCCCACAGAGTCGGACACGACTGAAGCGACTTAGCAGCAGCAGCAGCAGGAGGGACTTAAAGATTATCATACTAAATGAAGTAAGTCATACAGAGAAATACAAATATATCAGTTATAGGTGGAATCTGAAAAAAGGATACAAATGTATATGTTTCAAAGCTATTCTCTCACATCATCCCACCCTCTCCTTCCCCAGCCATGTCCACAATCTGTGGTCTATGTCTGTGTCTCTTTTGCTGCTCCAAAAGGAAGATCATCAGAACCATGCTTCCAGACTCTCTATATATATGTGTGTGTGTTAGTGCACAATATTTGTCTTTCTGACTTACTTCACTTAGTATAATAGGCTCTAAGTTCATCCACTTCATTAGAACCGACTCAAACGTGCCTCTTTTTATAGCTGAGTAATATTCCATCGGGTATATGTCCCACAGCTTCCTTATCCGATCATCTGTCAGTAGGCACCTGCTGCTGCTGCTGCTGAGTCGCTTCAGTCGTGTCCGACTCTGTGCGACCCCATAGATGGCAGCCCACTGGGCTCCCCCGTCCCTGGGATTCTCCAGGCAAGAACAGTGAAGTGAGTTGCCATTGCCTTCTCCAATGCACGAAAGTGAAAAGTGAAAGTGAAGTCGCTCAGTCATGTCTGACTCCTAGTGACCCCATGGACTGCAGCCTACAAGGCTCTCCTGTCCATGGGAGTTTCCAGGCAAGAGTACCGGAGTGGGGTGCCATTGCCTTCTCTGCAAGAGACATCTAGGTTGCCCCAATGTCCTAGCTATTGTAAACAGTGCTACAATGAATATTGGGGTGCATGCATCTTTTTTAGTTATGATTTCCTCATGATATATGCCCAATAGGTAGCCAGTGGGAGTTTGTTGTATGACACAGGAAACCCAAAGCTGGTGCTCTGTGACAACCTAGAGGGGTGGGATGGAGAGGGAGGTGGGAGGGGGGTTCAAGAGGGAGGGGACGTGTATCCCTATGGCCGATTCATGTTTATGTAGGGCAAATCCATCACAATATTATGAAGTAATTATCTTCTAGTTAAAAATAATTTTTTAAAAAAAAGATGCAAATGAACTTATTTACAAAACAAAAGTAGACACATGGACATAGAAAAGAAACTTATGGTTACCAATGGGGAAAGAGGGGAAGGGACAAATTAGGAAGCTGGTATCAAAAGATACACATTGCTAAACATAAAATTCCCTGGCGGCTCAGATGGTAAAGATTCTGCCTGCAATGTGAGAGACTCAGGTTCAGTCCCTGAGTGGGGAAGATCCCCTGGAGAAAGGAATGGCAACTCAGACCAGTATTTTTGCCTGGAGAATTCCATGGACAGAGGAGCCTTCTGGGGTACAGTCCATGGGGCTACAAAAGAGTCGATATGACTGAAGGACTAAGACTGTCACTTCTTCGTCTTTCCAGATATAAAATAATTGACAAGGGCTTCCTGGATAGCACAGAGAATTATACTCAACATCTCAGAATAACTTATAATGGAAAATAATGTTTAAAAAGAATATAAATATACACATTCATATGTACATATGTATAGCTGAATTACTTCACTGTACACCTAAAACTAATACAACATTGCAAAACAACTATATTTCAATAAATTTTTTTAAATAAAAAATAAAGGAAGTGTGGACAAATTACCTTCTACAAATTATACCAACTGATCCTTCAGATAAGTCCTCAAGGGTGGCTGTTATTCCATATTCACCAAGAAAATGTTTTCAAACCTTTAAATCTTTGTCAGTCTGATCATATGAGAAGAAATATTTTGTTTTAGTTTATTTTCCAATTTATTTTTAATGAGTGATTTGAGTATTGTTTCATATACTAAAGAATGCTTCCATTTCTTTTTCTAAAACTCTCTACATTCTTTGATACTTTTTCCATTGTGTTCATCTTTGTACTACTGATTTATGGAATTTTCTTTTATCTTAGTTATGAATATCTTCCTCCATCCGTCATTTGGCTTTTGACTTTGTGGTGTCTTTATTCTACATATTTTATTTAATATAGTGAAATTTATCAATCCTTATCTTTTATGGCTTCCAAGCTTTTTGTCACATTTAAGAAAATCTTTCTGATTCTGAGATGATATTTTTGAAATATACTATGCAGTATAGTACTCTTATGATTTCACATTACTTTTACAATAAGTGTATGAAAGCAAAAGGGAAGGAAAGTGTTAGTCACTCATTTGTGTCCCACTCTTTGTGACCCCATGGGTGGTAGCCCACAAGGCTCCTTCATCCATGGGATTCTCAGGCAAGAATACTGGAGGGGGTAGCCATTCATTTTTCCAAGGGATCTTCCTGACCCAGGGATCAAATCTGGGTCTCCTGTGTTGCAGGCAGACTCTTTACTGTCTGAGACTTTGAGCTTTATATTGGTGAAGAAGATGAGGTAATAATCTCACTTTATTATTTTTTATTTCAGGTTTGCCTATTCAGACAATACAAAGTTTGCCATTTACTGAATAATTTTCTCCCAATAAGTTATAATATCACCTTTATCAATCCTAATAAGACTCATTTTATAAATGAGAAAATGTAAGCATGATGTTTTGAAGCATCTTACTGAAGGTTTCATGAGAGTTAAATTTGAACTAACCATCTGCCTTTTATTTTTATTTTCTCTTCTACACTCTCCTTAACTTTATTTTAGTTTTGCTTCCTTACTAATTATATAGTTTTTTCTATCAAGAACTGATAGAGATGTGCTAATGTCTCTCATAATTATGGAATTTCTATCATTACATTGATGTATAGAAATTTTACTTTATGATTACAAAAATATTTGCATATTATACTCAACGAAGATTTCTAATCCTCTTTTGATAGACTGTGTAATTAACTACGAATGATCCCTGTGTCATACTGAATGCTGTGGCTTTAAATGTGACCTCAGCCTTTATAATGAAAGCCTTTCTTTATTGTTTTCACAATATCTTGTTAGCTGCAACTTTTCCTCACGTGATTTTAGCTGTGCTTCTTGAAGAGGTACTTTTGTTTGATTTTGATCATACTGTCAATCTTTATCAGTTTGTGCTCATGAATTTATAATATATAGATGGAACAGATACTAAGTCATTTCGTACAAGGAATATTTTTTAATCTTATTTTATTTTGAAACTACCCTTGGCAAGCTTCCAAGAATAAAGGGGTAGTTATATATGGTTATGGACTGAATGTTTGTGTCTCCTCAAAACACGTAGGTTGAAGCCCTTACCCCCAATGTGATGGTATTATGAGGGTGGACCATTGGGAAGTAATTAGGTTCAGATGAGGTCATGAGGTCAGGGTGGTGGTGGGGAATCCCACGACAGGGTGAGTGTCCCCATAAAGAGAAAGACAGAGCTCTCTCTCTCCAGCTAAACTCAAAGGTGGACTCATGAGGCAGAGCCAGATGAGGGCATCTGCAAGCCAGGAGAAGTCCTTCTTGTTGGTGTTCAGCTGCTGAGTCGTGTCCGACTGTTTGTGACTCCATGGACTAGAGCACACCAGGCTCCTCTTCCTTCCACTGTCTCCTGGAGTTTGTTCAAACTCATGTCCATTGAGTTAGTGACGCCTTCCAACCATGTCATCCTCTGTTGCCCCCTACATCTCCTGCCCTCAACATTTCCCAGCATCAAGGTCTTTTCCAGTGAGTTGGCACTTCTTCACATCGAGTGGCCAAAGAGAGTCCTTACCAAGAACCAAATCCATCAGCATCTTTACCTTGGACTTCTTAGGCT
This sequence comes from Litocranius walleri, assembly GCA_006410535.1. Classification (NCBI taxonomy): domain Eukaryota; kingdom Metazoa; phylum Chordata; class Mammalia; order Artiodactyla; family Bovidae; genus Litocranius; species Litocranius walleri. The sequence goes on from SJYG01000068.1 coordinate 4,700,686, forward strand.
CCAGAACTAGGAGGAAATAAATGTCTCATATAAACAACTCAATTTATGGTATCTTGCTCTAGCTTCCCAAGCTAAGACACATAACAATGCTTATGTTTTTCAAAGCGTGATATATATCACATTTTTGAGAATTCTGACATATCCACTGAAGCTATTAGAAACAATCTGAAGTTTGGGGTACAGTTTTTTTTTCTTTTGTGAAGTTGGGAGAGTGAGAAAGAATCATTTCCGTTTGAAACATAAATGGCAGTTTGATATTCTACACTCTGTCACCATGGAACCAAGACCTGGAATGTTGAGCTTCTGACATGCTTTTATAGCCTGAAACATTATTTTTAAAAGGTAAAGTCTTACTCCTATTTGTAAATCAGAAGGATGAATGCCTGGTCTTCAGTAGAATACATTCAGGTTTGAAAGGACATTAAGCATTCATGTGGCCCTCCATGTTCTATGGACGGCTGCAAATCTTAAAAGCATCCTTATGCATTAATACTTGAGAAGCTGAAAAATGTCATCCTGATTCACAGCAAAACAAAAGTCCAGCCAGTGTTTGGATGAAGAACAAAATATGGTTCTGATGACTAAAACTGACAATTGAGGTAACCAGGTTTCAGGTTGTCAGAAACATGAAAAGCAAGCAGCCAAACAACAAACAATAACCACAAACTAAAGAGCCTTTAAGACGGCATGAATTAGAAGCTAGATCTAGAAGCCACAGAATTGCCTGACACATTCAAGACCCATGAAAATTTCTTTGAATTGGATTTTAAGATTCTTTCCTCAGAAAGATTTCCATGTTTGTCCCTAGCTTTCATAATTCAAAGTTGATGGTAAAGCAGAAATGCAGCTCACTGGAAGCTTGACTATTGAAGCTTGACTCTGTTTTCATTCCAAGTCCCTGAATCTGGTCCAGTGAGTCATGAGTTTAGAGAATATGGCTGGAAATTGAGAGAAATACCCTCTGGGCGAGAGGGACAATGCCTGAGGAAGCCTATCCTTCACAGTAGGACTGAGCACACACCTTTCTCAGGAGATTGCTGGGGGCCCACGAGAACACAGAGGACAGAGAAAGATACTGGGGGAGAGGGGAGCGATGCAAGTGGGAAATTAGGGAAAGTGCCCCCTTGGAGGCATAAGCAATAAGTTAACAGTGGAGATAAAATGAACATGCTCAGTGATCCCAAAAAGGAGCATGAAAAAGAAGGGGAAGTGTAACAGATTAAAAATCAAAGAGAAAATTGTGGTTAAGTCCAACCATATCAATAAGCAAGTGAAATATAAACGATCTAAACAGAAAAATTAAAGTCAGAATTTGATGTGGAAAAGAAACCCTCTTTAAATAAAAGGGCTAAAAGACAGCTAAAACTTGATGGGAAAAAATCTACTGAGCAGAAGAAATCTGGAGGGTCTGTTTTAATGTCAACAAAAATAGACTTTTGAAACAAAGAATGCAGCTTGGATATAGGGAGACATTGCATTATTGAAAATAAAGGAGTGTATGGATAAGCATAACACAGTAACTCTTAAAAGTTTAAGAATCCAATTATTTAAAATTAAAAAAATGAGCAGAACTGAAAGAAATAGAAATCTCTGCAATGATAATTTCAGACTTCAATTAGCTCTCCATAATCAACGCATCAGAAAATAAAGAAGAATCCAGAAGATATGTACAGCACTGTCAACCAACTTGCTCTAGTTAATACTTAAAGAACCCTTAGACCACTCCACCCCCAATGGCAAAGACAAAGTCTGTTGAAGTATATATGGAACATTCATCAAGGTAAACCATATTCCAGATTATAAAGTGAATCTCAACAAATTTCAAGTCATTGAAATAAAAGTAATTCTAATCATAATTGAATTGAGTTTGAAATAAACGGCAGAATAATTTATGAAAAACCCCAAACTCTTGAACATCAAATAAGTCACACTACTCTATATCCCATGGGTTAAAGAGGTAACTAAAAGTGAAACAAGAAAATATTTTTACTTGAGTGACACTATGAAAAAAGAAAATAAAACTCCTATAAAATATATGAGACATAACTAAAGCAGTATTGAGGGGGATATTAACAGCTTTAAAATTTTATGCTAAAAACAAGAAATATTTTAAATCAATATTGTACAATCTACCTTAGAAAGTAAAAAAGAAGAGCAAGTTAAATTAAAAATAAATTCAAGTAAGAAAAACAAAGATGAATAAAAAATCAACAAGGCTGATAAATCAATGAGAAAATTAAGGAAACTAAAGGCTGTTCTTCAAGAGAATAGAAAGAAATTTGAGTTTTGTAGGAACTGACATACAGAAAATGTCTTTTCTGAGGACCAAGACTGGAGATCTCTTCAAGAAAATTAGAGATACCAAGGGAACATTTCATGCAAAGATGGGCACAATAAAGGAACAGAAATGGTATGGACCTAACAGAAGCAGAAGAGATTAAGAGATTTTGCCACCTGATGCAAAAAACTGACTCATTGGTAAAGACCCTGATGCTGGGAGAGATTGAAGGCGGGAGAAGAGGAAAGAGGACACCAGAGGATGAGATGCTTGGATGGCATCACCAGCTCTGTGGAAATGAGTTTGAGCAAGCTCTGGGGTCTGGTGATGGACAGGGAAGCCTGGCATGCTACAGTCCATAGGGTTGCACAGTCAGACACGAGTGAGCAACTGAACTGAACTGATGATCTAGAAGGTAGTTGGCAATGATATGTTCTATGATCCTCAAGCGAGCTGTGCCGAAGGGCTTCCGAGGGAATATGCAATTCAACATGTGGGTGGTAGAGATGAGATGTGTCTATTTTTGATGTTTCGATTAAATGTCTTGTTTTAAAAGCAAATTCTCTAAATGTTGGCGGGCTGTCGCTGTGTTAGGTTCTTATATCAAATCCAAGTGAAACCGAATCAGTGATGAAATGTCTGTCTGTTGTCTTTGGCATTCAGTCACTAACTGATGTCCCAGCTCTTCGTAGCCCAAAGTCCTGCAGCACGCCAGGCTTCTCCGTCTTTTGCTGTCTCCCAGAGTTTGCTCAACCTCATGTCCACCGAGTCCCTGATGGATTGATTCTTTTACTTTTTTCTTAAGATTTTATTTTAAAACTTTTTAGAAATACCCCTTCCTCCTCCTCCTCTTCTTTTTTTCCGATACCACATCTGGTAATAACCTGCAGTTCAAATTTTTTTACCTAGAGAATAATTTCAGGGACATTTTACCTGGAAAATGTGAGGTTAAGTAAAACCTCTTCTCCAAAGTGGAATACTCTGAATTCCTATCAAAGTTAGGAAAAGTTTTAAAAAAGAACCCCAGCTGGGGAAGGTAACATAGGCAGGTAGAAATCAATTAGTGTGTACCCAAAGTTCAGGATCTTTGAAGCTATAAGCCTACTTTCATTAGTTTATTGCTCACATTAAGTATTAATCAGAAATACAGCAGCTAATCATAGTGGCAAGCATCACAATGTTTATAGAGGCATAATTTCCAGTAAGGGAGAGTTTTCATTTTCTGTCGTTGACATTAGACTAGGTGACAACTCTTATGTTGGATCCATGAATTTAAAAGAGTATAATAAAAACCTTCACATTACAATTTCAAAGGAAAAATGATGAAAGAAAATAACAGGTAAAAGCTATATGAAAATGTGTATAAGAAAAAGGTTTTCTAATATTAGGTAAAACGTGGACATCATAGTGCCCTTCCCTTGAAGAAGGCTGGCTAAATTCTCAAGTGTTTTGCAAATTACAATAGTTCCATCAAAAAGGTGGCCTTTTTAAGTCTTCATTGGCCAACGTCTCTTTCTTTACCAGCTACTTTGGGGCTTCCCTGGTGGCTCAGATGGTAAAGAATCTACCTGCAATGTGTGAGGCCCGTGTTCGAGCCCTGGGTTGGGAAGATCCCCCTGGAGAAGGGAACACTCCACTGGAGTGGAGCTACTCACTCCAGTATTCTTGCCTGGAGAATCCCATGGACAGGGGAGCCTGGTGGGCTACAGTTTAGGGGGTTGCAAAGAGTCGGATATGATGAGCAACTAACACTAACACTTTTTGAGAACAGGTTTTACTGGAGAAGGAAATGGCAACCCACTCCAGTACCCTTCCTGGAAAATGCGATGGACGGAGAAGCCTGGTGGGCTACATACAGTTCTTGGGGTCGCAAAGAGTCAGACTCGACTGAGCGACTTCACTTTCTCTTCCCAGGTGGCTCAGAGGTTAAAGCATCTGCCTCTAATGTGGGAGACCTGAGTTCGATCCCTGGGTCGGGAAGATCCCCTGGAGAAGGAAATGGCAATTCCCTCCAGTATTCTTGCCCGGAGAATCCCATGGACGGAGAAGCCTAGTAGGTTACAGTCCACAGGGCTGCAAAGAGTCGGACACGACTGAGCGACTTCACCTTCACCTTACTCACTCCCACATTTTCAGGTAAAACATCCCTGAATGCAAACTGCAAATTATTATTGCCAGGTTAGGTGTTGGGAAAGGAAGATGAGGAAGAAGAGAGCAGAAGAGGTGAGAGGGAGAGTAGAAGGGGGAAGGGTAAATATTTCTCAGCCTTTTGTTAAACTAAAACCTTAAGAAGAAATAAAAGAACCAAGAGAAAGACTAAAATGATGGAATTGTTGCCCACAGCTCTGCATGCAAATGACACGAGAGAATATGCCAGTAAAGAAAAACTTGTCAGCAGGGTCAAATCCATATGAGACTTTCACTACCACTTAATCAGGCCGTCCTCCAAAGAGAGCCAGCTTAGATCAGCTCACCAGAGTTTATGTACTTTATAAACTGAGCAAGACAAATAGTGTGTTAAGGCTTTATGGACTTGTTATGACAGCTAATTTCGTATCGCCTGACATAGTATCTGAGCAAATGTACAGATGTTCATTCATTTCCACTCCACTCTAGATACTGTAAATTGAGTGCCTCTGGAAGTCCAGTCATAATAGCTGACAAACACCCCTGCTACCCACACGAATGAACGTTGTAAGTCACCAAGCTTCGACATGGAAAGTTAGCAGAGAACTCTGGGGCCCATGCATCTTTTTAACGGCTTTATGGCAGAAGTCTTGTGTGGGTTTACTGTGACAGTCTACCAGGGGACTCGGAGGACATCTAATGAATTAGCCATAACTTTAATTTAAGTGACATAGTGCCTGATAAACGCAGGGCCCTGATGCACCTTTGAGTTTATCACCCTTTCCATGAAGCCAGCTCTGTGACCCTAGCTTTGTCTTTCTTTCTTCCTTTGCCGTGACTTGTTCCTAATTTTAAAAGGATAAAAACCTGTTGTTACTGAACACAGGAGCATACATTCTTTCCAAAAAGGGGCGCACCTGCACCTTCTTCCCTGCTGTGGAAGCCGGCTCATCGTTCCAAACAGATTGTAGGGAAAATGCGTCTCTCCGCACAAGCTGTCATTGCTGCTGCTGCTGCTGCTGAGTCACTTCAGTCATGTCCAACTCTGTGTGACCCCATAGACGGCAGCCCACCAGGCTCCACTGTCCCTGGGATTCTCTCCATTTTTATTCCCAGGTTAATATTGGTGAGATTTCATCTATGGTTTGAGACGACAGATTAAAATGTAAAATCTCAAGATAAAATAGAAATTCTAAACTGTGTGAATTTATTAAAGGGAATATGGAATTATCTCACAGCCTATACACCTGAAATTCCATGTAGCCATTTTAACTGCTTACAATTTCCCATCCATCACTGTATGATGTTTGATTTTCTTGGGGTTCATTTTGAACATCATTGAAAATAAAGAATCTTTCAGAAGGTTAATTATAGAGTGGATCACATCATATATCTGCCAGGTGAATATTTGCCATCAATGTAAAAGTTGAAGTAATTGTATGACATTAAAGGATAAAATAACAGATCAACAGTCTTCTTGTTTTCCACCGACTTTCATCGGGGTCTCTTGCAAAGTTTTCCATCTTACCCTCATGGTGGTTATCTCCACAAAGATTTTGCAAAAAAACAGTATTTGAGCCGACTGGTTCTGAGGTCAGCTGTAATGAGTGCCCTCTTGTTGTTTCGCCCCTAATTCATATTTCACTCTGTTACTACCCCATGGACTGTAGCTGCCAGGTCCTCCATTCATGGGATGTCCCAGGCAAGGATCCTGGAACGGGCTGCCATTTCCTTCTCCGGGGATCTTCCTGATGCAGAGATCGAACCTATGTTTTCTGCATAGCAGGTGGATTCTTTACCACTGAGCCCCCTGGGGGGCCCAAATGGCTCTATAGCTTGTTCAAGTCTTATTTAAATATTCCCCTTTTGTTACAAAACAACTGTGGTGAAGAAACTACTCAGAGGAAGAGCAGTTGATTTTTTGTTTCCTCAAAAAATCTGTACTGCATGTTTTCATAGTCAGTATTTCTGTGAAAATTATAACCGGAAATCTATTGACCTCACTAACCAGGAAACAACAGGGTACCGACGAAGGTCACATTAGTGACGGAAAGCTTAAGTTTCATTTTCTATCAGCTGGGCTTGTAGAGCAATGGACAGTGTGTCCTACTACTGAGTGAAAATGTTTCCGTATGAATTATTCAGGCATAACCCCACATTAGCTGCGTTACTTTGCGTCTGAAGCTGTTTGATCGTCATAAACGCCTTAGCTAGAAGTGATTTCAGCAAATGAACCTCAGGGAGCATGGCCGGCTGGTAAAAGAGTGTCAGTGGCTCACCGTGTGCTGTGTGTTGCTACGTATTTGCTTTTTCTTTGGTTTTACTCCAGAAGGAAGTTTGAAGGTGGAAAGCAGTTACTGAGGTAAAAGTGTTGTTTTGTTCTTGTTATTTTTTAACAATGAATGTTTAAATACCAGTATCCCCAAAACTGAGGCTGTAAGTGGTAGCTAAATGTGCATTGTTGCTAGCATAGTGTGAGTAAAGAAAATTCCTTTTCATAATGGTGCTTCTCTTGCCTGCAAATACAGGCAATGAAAAGCTAAATATGTGTGGTGACAATTATGAAGACAAAGCAATGTGATAAAATATAAACTGATGAAAGGTCCCTTTTTTGTAAGATGGCCAACAGGATATATAAGAGCAAAAATATAGAATAAAGTAGAAAGTGACTTTTAAATATGAGAAATCATATGAATCGCTAATATTTAATAGATAATATTTAAATTTCAAGTGTCGGGGATTCTCCAGCCCTCTCAACTTTGTGTCAAAAGAGTAAATAACCAGATAACATTTTATCTGTCTCAGTATGTCTCCATTTTTAGGTTTGCTTAACTTTGCTGAAGCATCTTCTTTTCAGGTATATCTATGAAAACAGGATTTATGATCTATATGAAATTTAACTCATGTCTCAGTTGATATTTTTTCCTTTCTACTCCTTTTCTTATTTTTCGGAGGGAATATTTTTATAGAGAAATTTGGGGATAAATAATGCATTTTTGGCAAGAATCACTGAAGATATTGAAGTGGGATTTTTTTAATGAAGAAGAGACATTGGTAGATATAACTTTGAGAGGATTGACGTGATGATGGTGGTGGTGATGGTGGCAGTGATGATGGTGATGAAGTGACGAGGAGAACGGTGATGATTTTGACAATGGGGATGATGGTGGTGATGGTGGTGATGATGGTAGTGAAGATGCTGATGGTAGTGATGACAGTGACGATGGTAATGATGACAGTGAAGACAATGATGGTAACAGCAATCGTGATGATGTTAGTGATGGTGGTGATGGTGATGATGGTGATGATGGTGATGATGGGGATGGTAACGATGGTGATGATGGTGATGGTAATCATGGCGGTGATGATGGTAATGATGGTGATGATGGTGATGATGATGATGGTAATGATGGTGACGGTAATGATGGTGATGATGGTGATGGTAACGATGGTGGTGATGATGGTAATGATGGCGATGATGATGATGGTAATGATGGTGATGGTAATGATGGTGCTGGTGGTGATGGTAATGATGATAGTGGTGATAATGATGGTGGTGATGGTGATGATGGTGGTGATGATGGTGATGATGATGGTGATGATGGTGATGTTAATGATGGTGGTGATAGTGATGATGGTTATGATGATAGTAATGATGATGGTGATTATTACAAAGTCAGTCATATGATTTTCAATGACATTGAAATAATTCAGCAAAAGTAGGATATTATCAACACCAACACATCGGGTTAGTGTTAGTCTTGGGGTCAAGGGCTTGAGGTCTAGCTTATGCTCGCCATTCTTTAGTTGAATAGTCACTGGTATGCTCACTCAAATGGTCTGAGAATTTTACTTGCTCCCTGTGGGCAAATGGATAACATAAAGTCGATACCTGCCCCTCCCACAGGTCACCACAGGTCAGTGGTGGATTCCAAGATTCAGCTGGTAAACTTTGCAAAGCCCAAATCCATTCCAAAAAATCAAGTATGTACACTCATTGATTGGAAGTAGCCATAAAGATAAAAGCATAGCAAAATTTGGGGGATTTTGAGGTAAGGGCAGTAAAATGTGAAATAGAAAATATCAGATCCAAATCCTTTTTAAAGATTCTCAAACAATCCTTAGATGATAAATCACATAAGCGACCATTAACTTCTCTCACAATCTTAGTGTCTGCAAGAAGGAACATGGCATGCATAAGGGTTCCAGGAAATATTTAGTTTAAAGTATGAAAACACATAAAGTACTGGATCATATGCACACTTTTTGCTTTATTTAGAAGCACGCTTTGGAAATATTGAGAGGAATTTTATGTGTAATTAATCCATAATTGATTCCATTCAAATACTAGGCAACTAGAACTTTTTAACTGTGATTGCAAGAACTTTTTCTGTACATGTCCTCTTTCTCTGCTCAGTGTTTAGAAGAGTTGTTTCATTTTTCCTTTTTTTTTTTTATCTTGGAATTAAGGGAACTATGGATGTTGGCAAGTTGGAAGTTCAAGTAAGAGCAGGTCTTTGTAGATGCTGGAGAGAAGACTCTGCAGCTTCCTGCAAGGTTCTGAGCCTCAGCCGGGTCAACGCCTTGCCTTCCTTTCAAGTGATGAGGATCCGCTGCTGATGCCCACTCTCAGGATCTGCTCCTCCGGCTGCATGACGTGTGGAATAAGTCAGTCTGTCCGGGTGCAGCCCCTGGCTCTGCCTCTTCACAATGGCAGGAGACAGGGAGGCGCCTGCATTCTTACTCATTTCAGTCCAGCAGACACTGGTCTGCCTCTTGGAAAACAGCTCCTACTCCAGAGACTTTCTGCTGGAAGATGTGAGGAGGCCGCCTGCCCAGGCCCTCCTCCTGCTGGACCAGCTCCTCCACGCTTAAGAGCCTGTGTGCGCTTCTGTTACAGGGTTTGAGGATCTCCCTCTTTAGTAGAAGACTGAGTTCTCACTTTGCTTTTTGCTCTCCTGGTTATGAATTTGTGAAATGAAATTATCTCCTGTCATATTAATAAACAAGAAATGTCACAGCCATCAGTGATTTATGGCCTCCAGATGTGAATGAGGGCTCCCAAATCTGAGATCCAGGGCATTCTGCCACCCACCACACTGACTGTTGAGGAGCTGGGGGAATGCAAGAAGTAGAGTGAGCAAAGAAGCCGACTGGCCCCCATGTCTGCGGTGCACATGAAAGGAGCGGATTCAGTGAGCCCAGGGGCTTGCGGCTTCCCAGGCACAGAATGCTAAATTCCTTAACTTGGTACCTGATCTTTGATGTTCAGACAGTCTGCTCCCTTTCTTGCAGACGTATAGAGCCTGGCTTCCCCTCCTGCCTCCTTGAGAGTAAGTTTTCGCAGGTCTACTGAGATGCTCTCTCCCAGGCTGGAGTCCTAAACATTCCCACCAAATGAAACAACTCTCTGCTTTCAGGTTGTGACTGTATGTTTTAGTCGACAAACTCAATGGATTCAAGAAGAAGAATCTAAAGTGGATAATTTTTATTCTAATATAGTAAACATTTTAAAGTTGTTTCTTAATGCCCTTTGTGCTCATTTCAGAATAAAGTATAGGCTCACAGGAAGCTTCAGGATAGCACATAGATTTCATAATACAGTTGCCTAGACTCCAGACCAGTACTATATACGTGCTTGGGTGAGTGAAAGTGTGTTGGGTGCCTGTGTTTCTGTGTGTGTACATGTGCTTCTGTTAGGGTGGGGTGGGTGCAGTTTTAAGTAATTTGACCCTTTGTATATAGACCTCCATTACTAGTATACAGAACTGCCCCGTGCTACCCCCTTATAGGTCCACCTTGTTCTCTGGGAAAATCCCATGTGTTCCCGATCTCCGTATTGTTTGTCATTTCAGCGGGGTTATATAGGTAGAATCATGCAGTGTGTAATCTTCCGACATTAACTTTGTCCCTCAGCATAATTCCTTTGATATTCATCTAGGTTTTTATGCATGTCAGTAACTGTGCCTTCATTTCCGAGGACAATTCCATAGTATGGACATCCCACGGTTTAACCTTCTCCCATTGGAAAAGCAACAGGGTGTCTCCCAGGTTTTGGCCGTTATAAATAAAGCTGCTGCGAACATTCATGTACACATTTCTCTGGGAATCTACTTTTCATTTCTAGGGAACAGATATCCTAATATGTGATTGCTGGATACTTTGATAAGAATAAATGTACTTTAAAAAAACAAAAACAAAACTGCCAAATTGTGTCCCAGAGTGTCCGTGCCATTTTCCAATCCCAGGAGCAAAATCTGAGCAGCCTGGTGTCTCTGCTTCCCCACCAGTGTCTGAGATTTTCGCTCTTCTGGTGTCAGTGCAGTTCCCATTTGCATTTCCTTAATAGCTGCTGAGGCTGAGCATCGTGCCATGCACACAGTTCCATCTGTGATTCTCCATTAGTGATAAGGTTATTCATATCTGTTGCTGTTGTTCAGTTGCTAAGTCATGTCATATCTGTTGTGAAGTTTCTAACTTCTTTTATTGCTGAGTTTGCAATTTCCTAGTCTATTTTACTCATAGGTTATTTATCAGATGTGTGCAAGCATTTTCTCCAAACCTGGAACCTGTCATTTCATTCTCCTGTGCAGAGCAAAAGTTTGTAATTTAGATAAAATCCAAGTCATCAATTTTTCTTCTATGAATAATGCTTTTAGCATTATATCTAAGAATCCTTTATCCAATCTTGGATCTCAAAGACTTTCTCTGATTTTCTTCTGAAGGTTTTATAGTTTCACATTTTATATCTAAATCTGTGATCTATTTTGAATTAATTTTGTATAAGATTTGAGGCTTAGGTCAAAGTTTATTTTTACTTTGTTATTTTATTTTATTAATTAATTTTTTGCCTACAGATGCACAGTTGCTCCAGTCTATTTGTTGAAGACTGTCCCTCCTATAGTCAATTGCTCTTGCATCTTTGCAAAAACCAGGTGGAAATGTTTGCATGAGATATGTCTAGGTTTTTTATTCTGTTCCTCTGAGCTGCGCTGATGCCTCCATCAGCACTGTACAATCTTGACTACTGCAGCTGCAGAATAAAACTAAACATCGCAGAGAATGAGGCCTCTCACTGTTCTTTTTTAAAAAGTCAGCTGTTCTAGATCTTTTGCCTTTCAAATAAACTTTAGAATAAGTTTATCTATGTCCACAAAGCATCTTCCCTCATAATTCAGTTGGTAAAGAATCTGCCTGCAATGCAGGAGACCCTGATTCGATCCCTGGGTCAGGAAGATTCCCTGGAGAAGGAAATGGCAACCCCCTCCAGTATTCTTGCCTAGAGAATCCCATGGACAGAGGAGCCTGGTGAGCTACAATCCATGGGGTCACAAGAGTCGGATAGGACTTAGTAACTAAACCAACACCGCATGTCTACAAAAGTAGTTTCTGGGACTTTGATGGCCTTGCATTAAATCTGTAGATAAATTTATAAAAATCAGACATCTTTAATAAGTTCAGTTTTCCAATTCACGAACACCATGTTTCTGCATTTATGTAGATTTTGACTTCATTCATCAGTGTTTTCGCAATTGCTAGATTCATGCTTAATTATTTCATTTTGTTTACTTTTCATAATCTTTACATTATGCAAAGGGAGAAAATGAGACCCGGATGAATAACTTCCAGATCACACAGCTAACAGGAGATGGAGCCCAAGTCCATCTCTAATATCTGCCATCTGCACTCTGCCCCACAAGGAAGATCTATATATAAAAGGAGGAAGGTGTGTGTGTGTGTGTCACTCAGCCACGCAAAGAAATGGAATGTAGCTCCGTCTTAAAAATCTTGAAATAATACCCTTTGTAGCAACATAGGGATTATCTTATTAAGTGAAGTAATGGCTCAGAGGTTAAAGCACCTGCCTTTGATGCAGGAGACCTGGGTTCGATCCGTGAGTCGGGAAGATCCCCTGGAGAAGGAAATGGCAACCCCCTCCAGTATTCTTGCCTGGAGAATCCCATGGACAGAGAAGCCTAGTAGGTTACAGTCCATGGGGTCGCAAAGAGTCGGACACGACTGAGCGACCTCACCTCACCTCACCTCAGACATCACGTTATATCATTATATGTGGAACCTAAAAATGGATACAAATAAACTTATTTGCAAAGCATAGACAGACTCACAGACGAAGAAAGCAAAGTTACAGTTACCGAAGGGGAAAGTGAGGGGAGGATAGATCAGGGATCCGGGATTGACAGATGCACACTATTACATACGAAATAGATGGATCAGGACTTGATGTAGAGCACAGGGGACTCTATTCAACATCTTACAATAATAATCTATAATAGAAAAGAGCCTACAAAGGATATACATATTGGCAACGGAATCACTTCACTGTGTGCCTAACCCATGGTAAAGCAGCTATAATTTTAAACTTTCTATAAAACTGCCAGTGGTCTCTACTGTGTCTTTTCCCATTTTATCATTACAGTAGCTCTAGTCTCCCTGCGGCCGTGAAGCCTGACCCTCCCAGCACTAACCAGAGACGTCTAAGGGGAGAACCACACACTCTGCCAGCGTCTGCAGCGCCTGCCGCCACAAGCCTTGCTGATAACTGATGGGCTCCAGGGGTCGCCGCTTATCACACTGATAAACGGATTTCACAGATCGTGTGCCCACATGATCCATCGCACTCAGACCAGGCGTGGGAGGTGGCAGAGCGGCTACGTGAGTCCCCTTGTCGTGGGTGAGTGAGAAATGTGCTTGATTTCATAAACAGGCAAATACTTTGAATGCTTCGCCATGAAGAAAACATACCTGCAGTTGGCCTTCTACCTGAGCACTTGAAATGAGTCTGTGTGTGAGACCTAAGAGCCAGGAAGAGAGAAACACTTTAAACCAAAGGTATTTAATTTCCCGTGGAATTTAAGAATAAAGACAGATGTTATTTCTCTATTCTCAGCTCAAACCAGTAGTAAGATTGTCATTAGGAAGAATAAGAAGGCAAGAAATCTACCCATGTCCATCTTTCACATGTAAATCCCCAAGGTCTCTGCCAAAGGAAATTATACCCATAAGATTACTGCATATGAAGTAATTCCACATGGAGAAAACAGATAATCTTCATGCTAATACTTACATTGTGAAGTTTGATTACTGATACTCTGAATTTGTAAATAGAATTTTGGTATTTTTTTTCTTTTTGAAATGTAAATCAATGTAGATGGATAATTATAATAACATAAAAGTATTCTCTAGTTAAAATATGTTTTAAAATTAAATCTCTCTACTAAAGTATATGCCTGCAAAGCAGGAGACCTGAATTCAATCCCTGGGTGTGGAGAACCGCTGGAGAGGAGAATGGCACCCACTGCAGTGCGCCTGTCTGGAGAGCTCCGTAGCTGGAGGAGCCTGCTGGGCTACACTCCATGGGGTCGCAGAGTCAGACACGGCTGAGCGACTAATACATGCTTCACACACACAGTGAACTGATATATTCAGGACTGCGTGGGATCTAAGAATTAGATAGAAATTATAAACTGAAACCTTTTTTATTACTTACTAGTGATGACGTTTTGAGCTACACATTTCAAATATGTTTTCCTCCTTGGTGACATCCACCACTGAAGTCTTGATGAGTAAATTTGAAAGGTGGATCATTTGAAGTCATAAAACTTTAAATCATGATCTAGGATATTTTTCCTAGGAAAAAGCTTATTTTTTTCTCTATCTCTGACTTAAAACCCAGATCATACAGTAAACATCCCCAAAGCCTGACACTCTGGTTGGAGGAGGACAAAGAAGAAAATATCTGTATCTAGCAGAGAATGCCAAATTTCCTGTCCATGGACACAGTCCTGGAAGCCACTGGACTCCACCACAGCCTTGCTCATCTAGAACACGAGTCCCTCAGAAGAAAGATAAATCCAGGCTGAGAAGGCTTCAAACTGTACACACTGAATACACATTCCAGGACCCCAACTCCTCAGGGACCACGAGGTCGAGCTGATATACATGACCTGTAAAGCTGCTGTCTCAGCGCAAGATGTCAGCTGTCCGTGCCATCTCTGATCTCCAGTACTGCTTCCAGAACGTGTCCATCCAACGTGATGTAAAAACCCAACTCCCCTGGTCTCTCATCTCCCCCCAGTACCCCTGACATCATGCTCACCATCCCAACCCCTGAGCACACAGGCCATCCTTAAAGGGTTCTGCTCAAGGCCTTCCGTCCACCCAAGTGGTCTCTCCTGCCGTGGGAGCCATCAACAAACACCTGGAGTCCACGAGAGAGGCGGCAAGTTCCTAACTAGTTCACCATCCTGGTTTCTGCATGGCAAGAACTGTAAATACAATGTAGCTGTGTAAATGCAATGGGATACTACTCAGCTGTAAACAAGAGCGGCATTTTGCCACTTGCAATAGCATGCATGAACTTGGAGGGAATCATGCTTGAGGAAATAAGTCAGACAGAGAAAAAATAGACCTATATGATCTCACTTATATGTGTATTATAAAGAACTAAAACCATCTACTGAAGATAACAAAAGTAAACAGATAGAGAGCAAACTCCATTCCTGTAGGGAGCCAGAAATGGGGAGGGGCTGGACAGGGGTAGAGAATCCAGAGGCACAAACCACTGTGTGTAAAATAAATCAGCCACCGGCCTCCCGTGCAGCACAGAGACCACAGCCAGCGTCTCATAATAGCTACAAGTGGAGCATCGCCTTTACAGCTGTGAAAGCACTGCTGTGCGCAGGAAGCTTACAGCATATTCTAAACCAAATACAACTCAGCAAAAAAAATGACACTTTAAGAAATGAGCTGTCTGAACTGTGCTTTCAAAGCAGATGACTGTTTTCTATTCAGATATTTTGTCGCCATTTAAACATTTAACTTTATGGTTCACATCCTCTTTCTGTAATATCGATTATTGAAAAGATAAAAGCAGACACCTGTTTTTTAATAATTCTGAAGTTGCAAGCCCAGGTTTCTATCTGGACTGTGCTAAAGAGACCTGTAAGTGTGATGATAAAGTATCTTATATCCAGTCTAGCTTTCAGTTCAGTTCAGTTCAGTCGCTCAGTCGTGTCCAACTCTTTGCAACCCCATGAATCACAGCACACCAGGCCTCCCTGTCCATCACCAACCCCTGGAGTCCACCAAAACCCACGTCCATTGTGTTGGTGATGCCATCCAGCCATCTCATCCTCTGTCATCCCCTTTTCCTTCTGCCCTCAATCCCTCTTAGCATCAGAGTCTTTTCCAATGAGTCAACTCTTTGCATAAGGTGGCCAAAGTACTGGAGTTTCAGCTTTAGCATCATTCCTTCCAAAGAAATCCCAGGGCCAATCTCCTTCAGAATGGACTGGTTGGATCTCCTTGCAGTCCAAGGGACTCTCAAGAGTCTTCTCCAACACCACAGTTCAAAAGCATCAATTCTTCGGCAAAAAGTTCCCATTCCTCTCACCTTATCAAATGCTATTAGGAAACACAGTTTGATTTTTATTCAGCAGTTTGGAGAAATAAATGAATTTTAGTATTAATATGAAGGTATCAGACTTTTTAAATAAAATTCAATTTATGGATGATTTACCAAGTTTAGAAAGTCATTCTCTCCTGGACCGTTTTAGCTACTTCCAGGAAGGAGGCAATTTAAATTCATGAATCTATTCAAAACTCTATTAGATAAGTTTATCTGTTTTCTAGATAGCTGTCAACTGGTCAATTCATATTCCGAAGTTGACCTAAATGAGAGAATAACTAGCAAATAAAATCCCCTTATCCATCCCCAAGTAATGCTTTTAGATAGTAATATCCATGGAGATCTTCTTGTCAAGGGTGCTGTGGGTACAATACAAACTTCTAAACAGGCAGCCTCTGAGATGATGCGTTCTCCTTCGGAGTACTCTAGGGAACTGCAGCGGCCACATATGAAAAGAATGAAAATTCTACAGAAGTTGTTTTCTACCTAAACCTTTAGTCTCACTTTCTTAACTGAGCACACAGAGGGTCTGTGTCATGGAGACAGTGAGAAGAAACCTACAAGGTCTCTTCTGATGTTGACTGCATAAGAAATCATACATGAATTAAATAGGTTATTTGGAATTAATGCCAATCCCCTAAAATATCCATTCTTTGAATGGAAGTAAACCCATTTCAAAAAGTTCACTTAGAATCTACAAGAAATGTTACACTGTGTTTCTCTCTAAAAATCCAGGCAATGTCTGTTTAGAAAGAGTTGTTACATATGAAATTATTTCAAACAGAGGATCATACTGAGCCTTTAATTTGCATATGTGTTTACCGATGACAGCTCCTTTATTTTTCCTTATGAAGAAACCGTTGTTGCTGTTCAGTCGCTAAGATGTATCTAACTCTTTGCAATCTCATTGGTAAAAAGAAACTGTACGTGCATCTGATATACACAGATGGAATTAATTGATTTGCACTTCTCCACTGAAGACATTTAAAAACCAAGTGAAATGCATTTCAAAATTTAGCTTGGAGTGCCCTCTGCTGGTAATACATTTGAAAAGTATAACCATGCACCTTACTACTCCCACAGGTTGAATGTGTTTTCTCTATTTTAAAGTTACACGGTCTACACCAATTACTGATACCCTTTATAATTGCAATCATATAATTATAAGTAGATGTTTTATATAAGATACTCCTAAAAGATATTTCTTAATGAATAATAGCATCTGTCCTGAGATGCCAGCATCCATTGGATCACTGAAAAAGAGAGATAGTTCCAGAAAAACACCCACTTCTGATTTATTGACTATGCTAAAGCCTTTGACTGTGTGGATCACAACAAACTCTGGAAAATTCTTAAATAGATGGGAATACAAGAATACTTTACCTGCCTCCTGAGAAATCTATATGCAGGTCAGGAAGCAACAGCTAGAACAGGACATGGAAAAACAGACTGGTTCCAAATTGGGAAAGGAGTTTGTCAAAGCTGTATATTGTCACCCTTATTATTTAACTTTTATGCAGAGTATCTCATGAGAAATGCTAGGCTGGATGAAGCACAAACTGGAATCAAGATTGCCAGGAGAAATATCAATAACCTCAGATATGCAGATGACATCACCCTTATGGCAGAAAGTGAAGAACTAAAGAGCCTTTTAATAAAAGTGAAGGAGGAGAGTGAAAAAGTTGACTTAAAGCTCAACATTCATGCCAGGAGCCAGAGTGAGGAACTCCGCCCATGGCAAAGGTCATGAGGAAGGGGGCTTGGCATATGCTAAGGCGTGATCAAACCTCAGGAAACCCCCTGTTCCTGAGCATCTACCCCCAAAACCCGAGTCTGTTTTATGCTCTCACCTACACCTCTGACTTTACGGGGGGCTCTCCCCCATAACCATTTCTTTCGGAGAAGGAGTTAACTTGCAGCTCCAGTTAATAAAAATTCCTGTGCGTGACAAGAGTGTTTCAACTTACAAACTCCTCTGAAGGTCCTCTAGCCTGCCTGATCAGGTTCATCCGGCCACATGTGATTGTTTATAGCCTCCCAACCGTGAGAGGCATGAGATGCTTTAAAACTTTCTAAATACAGACTGTTTTGAGAAGTTAGAAAATTATTAGTATAGTATAGTGGGTTGATTAGAAATTATATTGGTGAAAGGTATTTTCATTTTTTGTGCCATTAATTACTGCTAATTCTCTGCCCTGAGTGTGACAAGGGTGTCTCAGGTCAAACCTCTCTGCTGACAGACTAGCTTGTGTGACAACCTCTCAACCATAAACAGCACAGAGAGTTCGGAGTATTAGCACAGGGCTTTTCTCATTGTTGAGTCAATGATTGCCACCAGGCCTCCATATCCTTAGGCACCTGGGAATATATTAATCAATGTATTTGGAATATAGAAAAGGAAATATAGTAGTTTTTGATGTTAGCAATACTAGACTTTTTGAGTTTGCAAATTTTCTCTTTTGTTATAGATCACTGAACTTTGTTATAAATCACTGTGTCCTTGCTATGTAAAAATGTAGCTTTATCACTATCTTAAGACTAAATGGATCTTAAGGGGAATTCTAGTGAAGGGTTTTCATTTTAGCCAATATTTGCTGCTAAATCTCCATATTCCCTGCCCTTATAATGAATATAACTAGCATATAGGAGAAATAAGTATTAATCTTTAAGATTAATCATGTTAAACCTTAGGCTAAGTAAATTCCTTTCTTAGTTGTAACTCACTACACCCTCACCCTATAGGAATGCAACTTTATTTGGAGGGTGGTGCCTGATTTAAGAAAAAATCACCCCTGGAAAAAATAAGTTTTCTGGTTAACTGACCGTTATCAGGAAGGGCCATAAAATGTCAGCAGGCCTCATGGCCAGAAGATGATGTAAAACCCATAAAACCTTTGTATAATTTTATATGAAGCACCTGATTTTGACAAGGGTCAGGTCTGCTGACCCCGTGTAACTATGTATTCATCCCTATGTATAACAAAAAGTATATAAACAAACCTGAAAAATAAAGAAATCGGATCAGTTTCTGAAAAGACTGATTCCCCCGTGTCGTTTCTTTCTTGCTCCCCATTTTCCTGACTGAATTCCCATCTGAAATGTGGGTACTCACCAAGCCTGCTAATTCTGCCTGGGCTTCTGAGATTGGACCAGGGAGGCCTCAGTGCCTCCTCTCCTTTGGGAGAATGGAAAGATGCCTGTAGCCTACATAGGTAGTGATTGGTATTCCACAGAAACCAGGTTATTCAGCCTCTTTTTCTCCACTAACTTTCCTACTACACTATCTGTTTCTAATCTCTCTATATATCTGTAATTAAATAGCTTTTTTCTAGGATGCCTACTCTGTCTCCCCTTCGAATTACCCTGGATCCACTGGCGCTGGACCCCGGCACATTCAGAAAACTAAGATCATGGCATCCGGTCCCATCACTTCATGGAAAATAGATGGGGAAACAGTGAAAACAGTGTCAGACTTTATCTTTTTGGGCTCCAAAATCACTGCAGATGGTGACTGCAAGCAATGAAATTAAAAGAGACTTATTCCTTGGAAGAAAAGTTATGACCAACCTAGATAGTATATTCAAAAGCAGAGACATTACTTTGCCAACAAAGCTCCGTCTAGTCAAAGCTATGAAAATTTAGCTTGGAGTGCCCTCTGCTGGTAATACATTTGAAAAGTATAACCATGCACCTTACTACTCCCACAGGTTGAATGTGTTTTCTCTATTTTAAAGTTACACGGTCTACACCAATTACTGATACCCTTTATAATTGCAATCATATAATTATAAGTAGATGTTTTATATAAGATACTCCTAAAAGATATTTCTTAATGAATAATAGCATCTGTCCTGAGATGCCAGCATCCATTGGATCACTGAAAAAGAGAGATAGTTCCAGAAAAACACCCACTTCTGATTTATTGACTATGCTAAAGCCTTTGACTGTGTGGATCACAACAAACTCTGGAAAATTCTTAAATAGATGGGAATACAAGAATACTTTACCTGCCTCCTGAGAAATCTATATGCAGGTCAGGAAGCAACAGCTAGAACAGGACATGGAAAAACAGACTGGTTCCAAATTGGGAAAGGAGTTTGTCAAAGCTGTATATTGTCACCCTTATTATTTAACTTTTATGCAGAGTATCTCATGAGAAATGCTAGGCTGGATGAAGCACAAACTGGAATCAAGATTGCCAGGAGAAATATCAATAACCTCAGATATGCAGATGACATCACCCTTATGGCAGAAAGTGAAGAACTAAAGAGCCTTTTAATAAAAGTGAAGGAGGAGAGTGAAAAAGTTGACTTAAAGCTCAACATTCATGCCAGGAGCCAGAGTGAGGAACTCCGCCCATGGCAAAGGTCATGAGGAAGGGGGCTTGGCATATGCTAAGGCGTGATCAAACCTCAGGAAACCCCCTGTTCCTGAGCATCTACCCCCAAAACCCGAGTCTGTTTTATGCTCTCACCTACACCTCTGACTTTACGGGGGGCTCTCCCCCATAACCATTTCTTTCGGAGAAGGAGTTAACTTGCAGCTCCAGTTAATAAAAATTCCTGTGCGTGACAAGAGTGTTTCAACTTACAAACTCCTCTGAAGGTCCTCTAGCCTGCCTGATCAGGTTCATCCGGCCACATGTGATTGTTTATAGCCTCCCAACCGTGAGAGGCATGAGATGCTTTAAAACTTTCTAAATACAGACTGTTTTGAGAAGTTAGAAAATTATTAGTATAGTATAGTGGGTTGATTAGAAATTATATTGGTGAAAGGTATTTTCATTTTTTGTGCCATTAATTACTGCTAATTCTCTGCCCTGAGTGTGACAAGGGTGTCTCAGGTCAAACCTCTCTGCTGACAGACTAGCTTGTGTGACAACCTCTCAACCATAAACAGCACAGAGAGTTCGGAGTATTAGCACAGGGCTTTTCTCATTGTTGAGTCAATGATTGCCACCAGGCCTCCATATCCTTAGGCACCTGGGAATATATTAATCAATGTATTTGGAATATAGAAAAGGAAATATAGTAGTTTTTGATGTTAGCAATACTAGACTTTTTGAGTTTGCAAATTTTCTCTTTTGTTATAGATCACTGAACTTTGTTATAAATCACTGTGTCCTTGCTATGTAAAAATGTAGCTTTATCACTATCTTAAGACTAAATGGATCTTAAGGGGAATTCTAGTGAAGGGTTTTCATTTTAGCCAATATTTGCTGCTAAATCTCCATATTCCCTGCCCTTATAATGAATATAACTAGCATATAGGAGAAATAAGTATTAATCTTTAAGATTAATCATGTTAAACCTTAGGCTAAGTAAATTCCTTTCTTAGTTGTAACTCACTACACCCTCACCCTATAGGAATGCAACTTTATTTGGAGGGTGGTGCCTGATTTAAGAAAAAATCACCCCTGGAAAAAATAAGTTTTCTGGTTAACTGACCGTTATCAGGAAGGGCCATAAAATGTCAGCAGGCCTCATGGCCAGAAGATGATGTAAAACCCATAAAACCTTTGTATAATTTTATATGAAGCACCTGATTTTGACAAGGGTCAGGTCTGCTGACCCCGTGTAACTATGTATTCATCCCTATGTATAACAAAAAGTATATAAACAAACCTGAAAAATAAAGAAATCGGATCAGTTTCTGAAAAGACTGATTCCCCCGTGTCGTTTCTTTCTTGCTCCCCATTTTCCTGACTGAATTCCCATCTGAAATGTGGGTACTCACCAAGCCTGCTAATTCTGCCTGGGCTTCTGAGATTGGACCAGGGAGGCCTCAGTGCCTCCTCTCCTTTGGGAGAATGGAAAGATGCCTGTAGCCTACATAGGTAGTGATTGGTATTCCACAGAAACCAGGTTATTCAGCCTCTTTTTCTCCACTAACTTTCCTACTACACTATCTGTTTCTAATCTCTCTATATATCTGTAATTAAATAGCTTTTTTCTAGGATGCCTACTCTGTCTCCCCTTCGAATTACCCTGGATCCACTGGCGCTGGACCCCGGCACATTCAGAAAACTAAGATCATGGCATCCGGTCCCATCACTTCATGGAAAATAGATGGGGAAACAGTGAAAACAGTGTCAGACTTTATCTTTTTGGGCTCCAAAATCACTGCAGATGGTGACTGCAAGCAATGAAATTAAAAGAGACTTATTCCTTGGAAGAAAAGTTATGACCAACCTAGATAGTATATTCAAAAGCAGAGACATTACTTTGCCAACAAAGCTCCGTCTAGTCAAAGCTATGGTTTTTCCAGTAGTCATATATGAATGTGAGGGTTGGACTATAAAGAGAGCTGAGCACCAAAGAACTGATGCTTTTGAACTGTGGTGTTGGAGAAGACTCTTGAGAATCCCTTGGACTGCAAGGAGATCTAACCAGTCCATTCTAAAGGAGATCAGTCCTGGGTGTTCATTGGAAGGACTGATACTAAAGCTGAAACTCCAATACTCTGGCCACCTAATGTGAAGAACTGACTCATTTGAAAAGACCCTGATGCTGGGAAAAATTGAAGGTGGGAGGAGAAGGGGATGACAGATGATGAGATGATTGGATGACATCACTGACTTAGTGGACTTTAGTCTGAGCAAACTCTGGGAGTTGGTGATGGACAGGGAAGCCTGGCATGCTGCAGTCCATGGGGTCACAGAGTTGGACATGACTGAGCAACTTAACTGAATTGAACTGAGATGATAGGTAAGTAGGTAGATTTAGCAACTGAGCAACAAGTAGGGAGATAGATGATGATAGCTAGGATTGATAGATCTATGGACAAACAGATGACAGATAATTGATATATCATTGCTGTTATTATTTGGTCTCTAAGTCGTCTGTGACTCTGCACCTCCGTGGTCTGCAACACTCCAAGCTCCTCTGTCCTTCTCTGTCTCCCGGAGTTTGCTCAAATACATGTCCACTGTCAGTTACACTATCTAATAATACCGCCCTCTGTCTTCCCCTTCTCCTCCTGCCCTCAGTCTTTCCCAGCATCAGGGTCTTTCCCAATGAGTCAGTTCTTCACATCAGGCAGCCCCAGTATTGGAGTTTCAGCTTCAGCATCAGTCCTTCCAATGAATATTCAGTGTTGATTTGCTTTAGGATTGACTGGTTTTATCTCCTTGCAGTCCAAGGGACTCTCAAGTGTCTTCTCCAGCACTATGATCTGAAAGCCTCAATTTTTTGGTGCTCAGCCTTCTTTATGGTCCAGCTCTCAAATCCATACATGACTACTGGGAAAATCATAGCTTTGACTATATGGACCTTTTGCAGCAAAATGATGTCTCTGTTTTTTAATATGCTGCCTACGTTTGTCATAGCTTTCGTTCCAAGGAGCAAGGATCTTTTAATTTTATCACTGCAGTTACCATACACAGTGATTTTGGAGCCCAAGAATATAAAATCTGGCACCGTTTCCACTTTTTCCCCTGCTAATTGATAGACAGATCTATAGATAGGTTGATCATAGATTATCTTCACACGGTAAGTTTGATATACAGATAATGTTTCCAGTGTCTTATACTATGTTAAATACGGTAACTAACCTACAATCTTATGGGTTGAATTGTGTCCCCTACCACCCAATTCCTATGTTGAAGAACTAACCCCCAGGACCTCAGAATGTGATATTATTAGGAGACAGGACCATTACAGATGCAATTCACTTGGATGAGGCCATATTGGATAATCCATCATGAATGATGTCCTTATAAAGGGGGATATTTGAATGTACACATAAACACACAAACATACATATGGGGAGAACGTCATGTAAGGGCTGGAAGGATGATTCTACGAGCCACAGAGCACCAGGGATCGTCAGCCCCCCAGAAGCCAAGGGAGAGCCTGGAACAGGTTGAGAAAGAGCCAACCCTGTCCACACTGTGACCTCAAACTTCTAGCCAACAAACTTCCAGACAAAATACTTTCCTGCTCTTCTAAGCCACCTCAGTTTAGTTCAGTTGCTCAGTCGTGTCTGACTCTTTGCAACCCCGTGAATCGCAGCACGCCAGGCCTCCCTGTCCATCACCAACTCCTGGAGTTCACTCAAACGCACGTCCATCGAGTCGGTGATGCCATCCAGCCATCTCATCCTCTGTCGTCCCCTTTTCCTCCTGCCCCAATCCCTCCCAGCATCAGAGTTTTTTCCAGGGAGTCAACTCTTCACATGAGGTGGCCAAAGTACTGGAGTTTCAGCTTTAGCATCATTCCTTCCAAAGAAATCCCAGGGCTGATCTCCCTTAGAATGGACTGTTGGATCTCCTTTCAGTCCAAGGGACTCTCAAGAGTCTTCTCCAACACCACAGTTCAAAAGCATCAGTTGTTCAGTGCTCAGCCTTCTTCACAGTCCAACTCTCACATCCATACATGACCGCTGGAAAAACCATAGCCTTGACGAGACAGAGCTTTGTTAGCAAAGTAATGTCTATGTTTTTGAATATGCTATCTAGGTTGATCATAACTTTTCTTCCAAGGAGTGTCTTTTAATTTCATGGCTGCAGTCACCATCTGCAGTGATTTTGGAGCCCCCCAAAATAAAGTCTGATCTGATTTATTTTTCATAGGGCAGCCTGAGGAGATGATACAAATGGAAAGTTAGAAGAGCAGCATTTCTTGCTCATCAGGTTGAATGAAGTACAATGTAGCAACTGCCTCCTGTTGGCGCCTGAAGTGGACCCTAAACTCTGCAGAGGCTGCCAGTGGGAAACTCCCTCAGGCTTCTGCAGGAGCTCAGCAGCACCGCCTCTCACACAGGAGCCTAATGCTGGTGACCAGGGCCGCGAGTTAGCAGGGGCGGAGCTTGAATTCAAGCCCAGGTCTCTTGGCACCTGATTTCACAGTCTGCCCTTCTGCTACTGGTGTTGCCTCGCTGCTCCAGCACTCATACACAGAAGAGTACACACTCATGCTTGTGTACACACGCAAGAAAAAAGTGTAAGTGTTAGTCACCCAGTCGCATCCAACTCTTTTACCCCATGGACTGTAACCTGCCAGGCTCCTCTGTCCATGGGATTTTCCAGGCAAGAATCCTGGAGTGGGCTGTCATTTCCTTCTCCAGGGATCTTCCCGACCCAGGTCTCCTGCATGGTGGGCTGATTCTTCTATGCACATTCCTCACATAGGCGCACACGCACACCACACATGCACACGTAATAAGCCCACACTGACACTCATACCCATGCACTCTCCACATGCACACATATACAGCATGCTCTCTGACACACACACACGTGTGGTCACAGTTATATGCACACAGCCTAAAGACAGGACAACAGGACAGAGTTTAAATGTGCTTCTTATGAAATCAGTCACTGCCTCTGTCTCTGGCCGTGGAGAAGGCTTCCTGTCGCAGCGGTCTGGCCAGCGGACTCTATAAACAGCAAATGAAGTCGCAGCAGTGAAGACCGAAGTCCGAGGCTGCTTCCCTATTTTGATCTGAATATGTCTCTGTGTATATCAGCTGGACTAATTGTCTATGGCTGCTGCAAGAATTAATCACAAACTGAGTGGCTTAAAAGAGAGCAGGTGAGTTATCTTAGAGCGAGGGAAGTCCAGAGTGTGACTTGACCCCCATGTGCTGACATCAGGGGCTGACAAGGCTGGATCCTTCGGGAAGTTCTAGAAGGGAATTTGTCTTCTCACCTATTCTGGCTCCATATGTCTTTCCTTTTTGTCTGTCCAGCCAGCAGTGGTGGGATAGGGTCCTTCTCACCGAATCCCTCTGCCTCCCTCTTTGGCTTGAAATGACCCTGCAATCACATCTGTTCCTCTTGACAACCAGGACAAGTACCCACCTGAAACCCACTGATTGGCACCTCATTTCTCTCTGTCCCTTGACTGCCCTTTGCTGCACACCCCACCATAACCGCAAGTTCTGGGCCCTGGACCCAGATGTCCTTGGGGGTTTTGTCTGCCCCTCATACTGACTCATTTGTTTCTCCCTTTCATCATCCTCTAAGCATTTAACAAAAGTTGTGCCAGGTCTCAGGATTAAGAACGTCTCGAAGGAGTGACCATCACCGCAGGCATCCCTCCGGGGAAGGGAACCCATTCTTTCATTTGTTTGATGCTGTCTTTGTCTTTCTTCAGAGGAGAGGTCACCTTCAAAGAGACTGGTGTGCATGTGGTTGGGGACGCTGACCTGTGGTGTTTCTGCGTCATTTCAGCCAAGCATCATTTCTGGAACTCTCTTCCCTGCTTGCCTGGCCAGCAGAGAATCTCGCAGATTTGGAGGCAGGAGCAAAGCGATGGTGTCACATGTTGAAGGCCTGAGTTGGACCCGGGACGTTTCTGCCGTGAGTCTCCTGGCTCGTCACCCTTGACGCAGGGTGGCAGGGTCCTCTCCTGAACCCTCTCCTTTCCTCACCTGCTTTTATTTCCTCTCCTCTCTCTGTTCTCTTCAGTTCTGCATTTTGAATTTGCATTTTAAATCAACATTAAAACCATGAAGGGCCTGTCTGTGTGTATAGATGTGCCTCTGAAAGGTATTGTTGTTTTCCAGTCGCTCAGCCATGTCCGACTCTTTGCAGCTCTATGGACTGTAGCCTGCCAGGCTCCTCTGTCCATGGGATTCTCCAGGCAAGAATAGCTGAGTGGGCTGTCATTTCCTCCTCCAGGGGATCTCCCTAGACCAAGGATTGAACCTGCGTCTTCTTCATTGACTGGCAGATTCTTTACCACTGAGCCACCAGGGAAGCCCCTGAGAATGTATATTAATGTGTATAGATCCAGGCTTGACCTCCCTTAAAAGACTCGCCAGTATCCCCAATTACCAGAATGACATCCTGGAAGTTCTAAAGCCACCTCACATCCAAGGTGTACACAGGACCCAACTCTCCCTCTCCCCAGGTCTCCAATGGCCCAGGCCAGACCCCAGACACCCCCTGCTGCCCACGCCTTCCTCCACTCATCAGCGAGGTCTAGGTCTAATCTCCTAAATCTCTCTCATCTCTTTTCTCTGCCTCCTTTGCCACCATCACCAGCCTGGGTCAAGCTGCCAAGACCATGAGACGTGGGAGTGGGTCTCCACCATTCCAAGCGTGGAGGTTGAAAGGGGGCCTCCCATAGCCCCGCACGTGGGCCCCCACCCGCCTTCCCACCGTCGGCTGTCCTGGGATCACTCACTCCCTGCAGGCAGCCAGGCTGGCCTTTGCTCTGTCTCCCAAAGGCAACATGCCTTCCCTCCCTTCAGCACCTCTCAAATCCCACGTCCCCGTCAAGACAGCGGGGACAGAGTGTGTGTCCACTCCTTCCTTCTCCGGCTTTCCATCCTTGACCTTGAGGTCTCAGACAAGTTCACCCCAGGTTAGACTCTTCTCATGACCCCCTCATGAAACTGGGCTGCCTTCTGAATAACGCTGCTCCAGCTATGGAGTCACATGCTGTGCTTAGTTGCTCAGTCGTGTCTGACTCTCTGCGACCCCAATGGACTGTATCCCACCAGGCTCTTCTGCCCATGGGGATTCTCCAGGCAAGAATACTACAGTGGGTTGCCATGCCCTCCTCCAGGGGATCTTCCCAACCTAGGGATCAAACCCAGGTCTCCCACATTGCAGGTGGGTTCTTTATCACGTGACTCACCAGGGAGGCACAATAATGATTAGTTGGTTAGATGTTATCCTTCCCCTTCCCAGACTATGACCCCATTGAAATTATCTTGTTCATCCTTAATGGTATCTTGAGTCCCCAGTCTATACTTAGATCTTGGCATATAATGAAATCATAACATAAATGTAATGATATTGCTCAGTTGCTATGTCCAACTCTTTGCAACCCCAGGGATGGCAGTACACCAGGCTTACCAGTCCTTCACCATCTCCTGGAGTTTGCTCAATGTGTATGCTTCAGATACAAAGAAAAACATGATGAAAATAGAAAAAAAAGTATTCCACTCAATTCTCTAACACATATGAGGCCCTCAATAAATGTGCCATTTTCATTATGCTGTTAGACCGCTGGACTCAGGACTGAAAGAGGAGGGGGCGAATCTGGTTTGTGACTGTGCGTCTTTTCAGCTCACTGCTATTTGCTGCTGTTGTTCAGCCCCTCAGTTGTGTCTGACTCTTTGTGACCCCATGGATTGCGGCACGCCAGGCTTCCCTGTCCTTCACCATCTCCCAGAGCTTGCTCAGACTCATGTCTATCAAGTCAGTGATGCCATCCAACCATCTCATCCTCTGTCTCCTACTTCTTGAGTGAGTGAGTGAAGTCGCTCAGTCATGTCCGACTCTTTGCAACCCCATGGACTAGTAGCCTACCAGGCTCCTCTCTCCATGGGATTCTCCAGGAAAGAGTACTGGAGTGGGTTGCCACTGCTTCTTCTTCTGCCCTTAATCTTTCCCAGCATCAGGGTCTTTTCCAACGAACTGGCTCTTCACATCAGGTGGTCAAAGGACTGGAACTTCAACTTCAGCATCAGTCCTTCCAATGAATATTCAGGACTGATTTCCTTTAGGATGGACTGGTTGGATCTCCTTGCAGTCCAAGGGACTCTCAAGAGTCTTCTCCAACACCACAGTTCAAAAGCATTAATTCTTCAGCACTTAGCCTTCTCTATGGTCCAACTCTCACATCCATACATGACTACTGGGAAAATCATAGCGTTGATATTGCTATTAACTTGGTACAATCTACTGATAAAGATTATCATCAAAGTATATGAAAAGGTCTACCTAAATCACTAGGGGAAAACGTAGGATTTCTGAGAAAGTCTTGTCACCTGCATTTAAACATTTCAGGGGTGTTGCTTATTGCTTCTGGCCCTTGTGCCACCAGGCGGCGCTGCTGAGCTGGGAAGACCATCCTCACCCAGCCTCAGGGGTAAACGGGAGAGGTGGGCAGGGACTTGGTCAGGCCTTATACAGACATCTGGGGACAGAGGGATAGTGTTTCATAAACCAGTCTAACATTTTTAAAATAAGATTTCTAGAGAGGTTTTACCCCTTGGTTTTTGTTGTTGTTTTTTGTTGTTGTTTCAAAATCGTCAGCGAGTTACTCTCTTCCACTCCCTAATTCAATACTTTTTATTGAAAAGATTCTTCTCGTCCTCTTTGGGCTGGAACATACAGGGTCACATCGACACATGCTTATGTGTTTCCCCTCTGCACATTCTCAGCTGCTGACCTGTGGCTGAGGAAGAAACTTCCCAGGAACCGTGGCCAGGGAAGGGGTGAGCCTGGGAACTCGGGGAGAACAAGGTCTGAAAAAATGAACAAGGCAAAAGCTGGCCCCAAGGCCTGCCCTGGGGAAGCCACTGGCTTTTACAGCTAAACTTGGATCCCCAAGTAAGTACCTCTGTCTCTGGCTTCTTTTTAGTATCATCATACCACTAAGTCCCTTCAGTCATGTCCCACTCTTTGAAACCCCACAGACTATAGTCCACCAGGTTCCTCTGTCCGTGGGATTCCCCAGGCAAGAATACTGGAGTGGATTGCCATGCCCTCCTCCAGGGGATCTTCCCAACCCAGGGATCGAACCCAGGTCTCTTAGCCTCCTGCATCGACAGGCAGCTTCTTTACCGTTAGCACCACCTGGGAAGCCCCATTGAGCCAGCCTAATCGGTCCTCTGCAGTGAGTGTGGAGTGAATGGCTGATGGAAGGGCATGATTCTCTAACGTGTCCAAGGAGAAACCTGTCTGGATTACTTTGGAAAAAAACACCCAGATCTTAAAAAGAATAAGGATGTTCAAAAGAAAAGGGAAGAGAATGGAAACTCTTATGAAGCTGCTTATGAAAGGAAGGTACTGTGGAGAGGCTAGGGACACCTGCAGGTTCTAGATGTGAGTTTCTTTAACCCCTACCCCAGCTTTCCCAGGCTGGCCACTGGCAGCTTGCTCGATGTTTCTGTGCCCTAGTCCCCTTGACTGTGAGGTGCTATGCTGTGCTGTGCTTAGTCGCCCAGTCCCCTTGACTGTGAGGTGCTGTGCTGTGCTTAGTTGCCCAGTTCCCTTGACTGTGAGGTGCTGTGCTGTGCTTAGTCACCCAGTTCCCTTGACTGTGAGGTGCTGTGCTGTGCTTAGTCACCCAATTCCCTTGACTACTGTGCTGTGCTTAGTTGCTCAGTTCCCTTGACTGTGAGTTGCTGTGCTGTGCTTAGTTGCCCAGTTCCCTTGACTACGAGGTGCTGTGCTGTGCTTAGTCACCCAGTTCCCTTGACTGTGAGGTGCTGTGCTGTGCTTAGTTGCTCAGTTCCCTTGACTGTGAGTTGCTGTGCTGTGCTTAGTTGCCCAGTTCCCTTGACTACGAGGTGCTGTGCTGTGCTTAGTCACCCAGTTCCCTTGACTGTGAGGTGCTGTGCTGTGCTTAGTTGCTCAGTTCCCTTGACTGTGAGTTGCTGTGCTGTGCTTAGTTGCCCAGTTCCCTTGACTACGAGGTGCTGTGCTGTGCTTAGTCACCCAGTTCCCTTGACTGTGAGGTGCTGTGCTGTGCTTAGTTGCTCAGTTCCCTTGACTGTGAGTTGCTGTGCTGTGCTTAGTTGCCCAGTTCCCTTGACTACGAGGTGCTGTGCTGTGCTTAGTCACCCAGTTCCCTTGACTGTGAGGTGCTGTGCTGTGCTGTGCTTAGTCACTCAGTTCCCTTGACTATGAGGTGCTGTGCTGTGCTTAGTTGCCCAGTTCCCTTGACTGTCAGATGCTGTACTGTGAGGTGCTGTGCTGTGCTAAGTTGCCCAGTTCCCTTGACTGTGAGGTGCTGTACTGTGCTTAGTCACCCAGTTCCCTTGACTGTGAGTTGCTGTGCTGTGCTTAGTTGCCCAGTTCCCTTGACTGTGAGGTGCTGTGCTGTGCTGTGCTTAGTTGCTCAGTTGTCTCTGGCTCTTTGCAACCCCGTAGACTGCAGCACACCAGGTTTCTCTGTCCATGGAATTTTCCAGGCAAGAATACTGGAGTGCGTAGCCTATCCTTTCTCCAGGGGATCATTCCAACCCAAAAATTGAACCTGGGTCTCCTGCATTGCAGGCAGATTCTTTACCAGCTGAACTACCATGGAAGCCCCTCCTCAGCTGCGAGGTGATGCTAATTTTAGTATTCATACCATTGAGTTGTTTTGCATCTAAATATAATAGCACCTGAAAGCCTCTTTGTGTCCATACAAGATCTTACATGAGGACAATGAGGGAGGCTTGGATGGTGGCCTCCTGTCTACATCCAAGACGGTGAAGCCTCCTGGGAGCAGCCACGTGGGCATCATCTCGGAAACAGCTCCCAGTCCTGCTCACATGCACCCACATCCTCCTGAGAGACCCTGAGTCAGAGCTGCCCAGATAGCTGATCCCCAAATTTCTGAGCTGCATTAACTCTGAGACATATTTGTTGCTTTAAATGACTAAGTTATAAGGCAGTTTGGGAGAAGGCAATGGCACCCCACTCCAGTACTCTTGCCTGGAAAATCCCATGAGCCTGGTGGGTTGTAGTCCATGGGGTCGCTAAGAGTTGGGCACAACTGAGCAACTTCACTTTCACTTTTCACTTTCATGCATTGGAGAAGGAAATGGCACCCCACTCCAGGGTTCTTGCCTGGACAATCCCAGGGACGGGGGAGCCTGGTGGGCTGCTGTCTATGGGGTTGCACAGAGTCAGACAGGACTGAGGCGACTTAGCAGCAGCAGCAGGCAACTGATTATGCAGTAAAAAGTTACAAGCCACCATATTTAAATGACAATTTCTAATTTTCAAAGCCAGTCCTCCAAACCTATTTTGAGAATTTCTTAAAATCCTATGAAATGCAGAACAAGCTATTATCCTAATTTCCCAGCTGATAAAAATATAACTATAACACAGCCAGCAATTCCATTCCTGGGTGTATACCCAAAAAACAAAACAAAAATTAATTTAAAAAGATACATGCACCCCAATGTTCATAGCATTATTTATAATTGTCCACATATGGAAGCAATCTAAGTGTCCATCAACAGATGAATGGATAAAAATGTTGTGCCATATATACATGCAAATGTATTTTGCTGTTGTTCAGTTGCTCAGTCGTGTCCGCCTATTTGCGACCCCATGGACTGTAGCATGCCAGGGCTCCCTGTCCATCACCATCTCCCGGAGCTTGCTCAAACTCATGTCCATTGAGTCAGTGAGGCCATCAAACCATCTCATCCTCTGTCATCCCCTTCTCCTGCTGCCTCCAATCTTTCCCATCATCAGGGTTTTTTTTCCCAGTCAGCTCTTCGCATCAGATGGCCAAAGTATTGGAGCTTCAGCTTCAGCATTAGTCCTTCCAGTGTTGAATATTCAGGGCTGATTTCCCTAGGACTGACTGGTTTGATTTTAAGCGTGGCATGGAGGACTGGCTTACCTTTCGTTCCCAGGTCTGAAACCTCAGCTAGGAAGATGAGGATGTCTGGCATTCTCTCAGGTTTCCCCTCCTACACAGCTGGCCACTCTGCTCCAGGGCTGAGCTCATGGGCACCTCCTGTCTCTGAATGTTGCCCTTGGGGCCTTCTGGAGTGCCCCAAGACCTTCCTCAGGGGAGCCACAGCCTTTAAAAAGATCTCATCTCAGGAATTCTGCCTCGCTATCTTGCCTCTCTCTTGGTAGAAAGAGACAGAGGGCCACCCAGGTTCAAGGGGAGGGACACAGACGCCAGCCCTCTGTGGGAGGACTGGAGACTCATGTTTCAGGTTGGCTGTCTTCTTTTTCAGCAGTTTGTCACCGTGCCTGTCCCCTAGGATGATGACGAATCGTCTCCTCCTCTCAGCCTGCTGTATCCAGGACTGTGCCTGCTTCAAACCCGGGGTCCATCACAGACCTGGGGTGGAGTGAGGTCTCTCCACCAACAATGCCACCTCCTGTCAGAACACAGAGCTCCCCTGAGCTTCAACCAGGATCATTTTCCAGCAGGGATAGAAAAGCTTCCCCAAGTTGCATCAATTCTTTATTTCTTCCCAACTTCTATTTGTCATATTGAAACAGGAAGATAATTGGCCAAAATCCCAGGTTGCCCCATTCTTTCCTCCTCAAGTTCTGGGGAAGATGAATGAGCTGAGATGACAGTGCCAAGCCAGTGATGGATATCTATTAGCTCGGAGCCCTGGCCCCAATCCCCAGCACCTGAGCCAGTCACCACCAGGCCTCATTGTATCAAAATGAGCTGTTACCGGACTGTCTCCCCAGAGACTGCCAGCTCCCTGCTGCCTAATGGCACCCCGTGTTTGGATCTGTGCCCTCTGGGTACAGCCTCAGGACCTGCCAGGAGGATCTGCTCCACAAAGACCTTTCCCTGTGAAGAGCATGAGGGAGGGGACACAAGGAGGACTTAGGGCTCTGCGGGCAGGGGGACTGTGCTTTCTGAAGGACCAGCAAGTCAAACCACCCTGAGACTGCCCCCTGAGCTCCTGCTGGGGTGCCTGGCCTTCCCAGGTCATTGGACATCAGGTCTCCACCCCACCCCAGCCCTGGGGCCACAGCGTCCTCTACCCTCTGCTTATTCTGCAGGCTCCAGCCACCTTCTCAAGCCACTCAGAGCCTGGCCCTGAGCATAAACCAGGATGCAACATCAAGAAGACCCCTGATGCCCCTGAAGCTGCCAGGAAGAGAGGTTCTGAGCTGCCAGGGGTTCAGGGGAAAGAAAGGTGCTTCCAAGTCCACATCTAGGCAGACCAAGCAAAGAGAGTGCGGAGACCCTCCTCATCACTGGGAGATAACCAGTTTCACCCAGAAACTGTCTTCAGGGAGAAAAAGCACTAACCTCTTTTCAAAGATGCTGGATATGATGCTGAGATTAGGGTTCGGACCCAGGTCAGGAAGATTCCCTGGAGGAGGTCACGGCAACCCACTCCAGTATTCATGCTTGAAAAATCCCATGGACAGAGGAGCCTGGCGGGCTTCAGTCCAGGGGGTCGCAAGGAGCTGGCCATGACTGAGTGACTCGGCACATGATGCTGGGAGGAGAACCAGCCTGCCCAAACCACAGACGCTCGGTGACAAGTGTGGGCAGCTGAAGCCTTGTGAGCGGGGTCACAGGCGGTGGCCAAGGCCAGCCCAGAGACCAGCCTGTGCCTGACCTGGGGCATGTCGCTGCAACCCCGGGGCTCAGCCTCCTGGAGGGCGGAACCTGGGGCAGCGGCGATGGGGCCTGTGACAGCGGTGAGCAAGGCTGGTGCTGGGTGCAGGTTTCACCCAAGTCAGCTCTGAAGTCAGACACGACTGAAGCGACTTAGCAGCAGCAGCAACAGCAGCCCTGAAGTTCATGTGGCCAGCACTCCAGGCTGGGTCCTTCAGCACTCCCTGGGGCAGGAGTCAGTAAGGCCGGGGCCACTACACCCAGAGCACGTGCCCTCCCCATGCCAGGAAGGGCTGCTCAGGGTGGGTCACCAGGGGGAGGCTGGAGGCGTGGTGCAGGGCCAAGAGGACCTCAAAGCCCATGGGGCTTGCTCACAGGGGAGACACCCCCAGACTCCAGGATGCAGGATACTTCCTGTTCCATAATTGCAACTCCACATCTTCAGATAACACGGCCAGGCTTGGCATGAGATGTTTATGGAAACTGGGAAGGACATGAAACCCAGCATAGGGTCAGGCTGCCCGGCCAGTCCCCGCTCCACCTACCCCTACGTGTCTGAGGGTTTAGATGAGTATCTACCACCTGGGCATCCAGGTACTAGGTATCTGCTAGTGTCTCGGTACCACAGGCAGTATCTCAAGTACTACAGGCAGTATCTCAGGTACTACAGGCACTATCTCAGGTACTAGGTGTCTGCTAGTGTCTCGGTACCACAGGCAGTATCTCAGGTACTACAGGCACTATCTCAGGTACTACAGGCACTATCTCAGGTACTACAGGCACTATCTCAGGTACTAGGTATCTGCTAGTGTCTCAGTACTACAGGCAGTATCCCGGGTACTAGGTATCTGCTAGTGTCTCGATACCACAGGCAGTATCTCAGGTACTACAGGCACTATCTCAGGTACTACAGGCACTATCTCAGGTACTACAGGCACTATCTCAGGTACTACAGGCACTATCTCAGGTACTAGGTATCTGCTAGTGTCTCGGTACCACAGGCAGTATCCCGGGTACTAGGTATCTGCTAGTGTCTCGATACCACAGGCAGTATCTCAGGTACTACAGGCACTATCTCAGGTACTACAGGCACTATCTCAGGTACTACAGGCACTATCTCAGGTACTACAGGCACTATCTCAGGTACTAGGTGTCTGCTAGTGTCTCGGTACCACAGGCAGTATCTCAGGTACTACAGGCACTATCTCAGGTACTACAGGCACTATCTCAGGTACTACAGGCACTATCTCAGGTACTAGGTATCTGCTAGTGTCTCGGTACTACAGGCAGTATCCCGGGTACTAGGTATCTGCTAGTGTCTCGATACCACAGGCAGTATCTCAGGTACTACAGGCACTATCTCAGGTACTACAGGCACTATC
Source organism: Litocranius walleri (assembly GCA_006410535.1). Lineage (NCBI taxonomy): Eukaryota > Metazoa > Chordata > Mammalia > Artiodactyla > Bovidae > Litocranius > Litocranius walleri. The sequence continues at coordinate 4,735,915 of SJYG01000068.1, forward strand.
TCAGGTACTACAGGCACTATCTCAGGTACTACAGGCACTATCTCAGGTACTAGGTGTCTGCTAGTGTCTCGGTACCACAGGCAGTATCCCGGGTACTAGGTATCTGCTAGTGTCTCGATACCACAGGCAGTATCTCAGGTACTACAGGCACTATCTCAGGTACTACAGGCACTATCTCAGGTACTACAGGCACTATCTCAGGTACTACAGGCACTATCTCAGGTACTAGGTGTCTGCTAGTGTCTCGGTACCACAGGCAGTATCCCGGGTACTAGGTATCTGCTAGTGTCTCGATACCACAGGCAGTATCTCAGGTACTACAGGCACTATCTCAGGTACTACAGGCACTATCTCAGGTACTACAGGCACTATCTCAGGTACTACAGGCACTATCTCAGGTACTAGGTGTCTGCTAGTGTCTCGGTACCACAGGCAGTATCCCGGGTACTAGGTATCTGCTAGTGTCTCGATACCACAGGCAGTATCTCAGGTACTACAGGCACTATCTCAGGTACTACAGGCACTATCTCAGGTACTACAGGCACTATCTCAGGTACTACAGGCACTATCTCAGGTACTAGGTGTCTGCTAGTGTCTCGGTACCACAGGCAGTATCCCGGGTACTAGGTATCTGCTAGTGTCTCGATACCACAGGCAGTATCTCAGGTACTACAGGCACTATCTCAGGTACTACAGGCACTATCTCAGGTACTACAGGCACTATCTCAGGTACTACAGGCACTATCTCAGGTACTAGGTGTCTGCTAGTGTCTCGGTACCACAGGCAGTATCCCGGGTACTAGGTATCTGCTAGTGTCTCGATACCACAGGCAGTATCTCAGGTACTACAGGCACTATCTCAGGTACTACAGGCACTATCTCAGGTACTACAGGCACTATCTCAGGTACTACAGGCACTATCTCAGGTACTAGGTGTCTGCTAGTGTCTCGGTACCACAGGCAGTATCCCGGGTACTAGGTATCTGCTAGTGTCTCGATACCACAGGCAGTATCTCAGGTACTACAGGCACTATCTCAGGTACTACAGGCACTATCTCAGGTACTACAGGCACTATCTCAGGTACTACAGGCACTATCTCAGGTACTAGGTATCTGCTAGTGTCTCGGTACTACAGGCAGTATCCCGGGTACTAGGTATCTGCTAGTGTCTCGATACCACAGGCAGTATCTCAGGTACTACAGGCACTATCTCAGGTACTACAGGCACTATCTCAGGTACTACAGGCACTATCTCAGGTACTACAGGCACTATCTCAGGTACTAGGTATCTGCTAGTGTCTCGGTACCACAGGCAGTATCTCGGGTACTACAGGCAGTATCTCAGGTACTACAGGCACTATCTCAGGTACTACAGGCACTATCTCAGGTACTACAGGCACTATCTCAGGTACTACAGGCACTATCTCAGGTACTAGGTGTCTGCTAGTGTCTCGGTACCACAGGCAGTATCTCGGGTACTACAGGCACTATCTCAGGTACTACAGGCACTATCTCAGGTACTACAGGCACTATCTCAGGTACTACAGGCACTATCTCAGGTACTAGGTGTCTGCTAGTGTCTCGGTACCACAGGCAGTATCTCGGGTACTACAGGCAGTATCTCAGGTACTACAGGCACTATCTCAGGTACTACAGGCACTATCTCAGGTACTACAGGCACTATCTCAGGTACTACAGGCACTATCTCAGGTACTAGGTGTCTGCTAGTGTCTCGGTACCACAGGCAGTATCTCGGGTACTACAGGCACTATCTCAGGTACTACAGGCACTATCTCAGGTACTACAGGCACTATCTCAGGTACTACAGGCACTATCTCAGGTACTAGGTGTCTGCTAGTGTCTCGGTACCACAGGCAGTATCTCGGGTACTACAGGCAGTATCTCAGGTACTACAGGCACTATCTCAGGTACTACAGGCACTATCTCAGGTACTACAGGCACTATCTCAGGTACTACAGGCACTATCTCAGGTACTAGGTGTCTGCTAGTGTCTCGGTACCACAGGCAGTATCTCGGGTACTACAGGCACTATCTCAGGTACTACAGGCACTATCTCAGGTACTACAGGCACTATCTCAGGTACTACAGGCACTATCTCAGGTACTAGGTGTCTGCTAGTGTCTCGGTACCACAGGCAGTATCTCGGGTACTACAGGCACTATCTCAGGTACTACAGGCACTATCTCAGGTACTACAGGCACTATCTCAGGTACTACAGGCACTATCTCAGGTACTACAGGCACTATCTCAGGTACTAGAGGCACTATCTCAGGTACTAGGTGTCTGCTAGTGTCTCGGTACCACAGGCAGTATCCCGGGTACTAGGTATCTGCTAGTGTCTCGATACCACAGGCAGTATCTCAGGTACTACAGGCACTATCTCAGGTACTACAGGCACTATCTCAGGTACTACAGGCACTATCTCAGGTACTACAGGCACTATCTCAGGTACTAGGTGTCTGCTAGTGTCTCGGTACCACAGGCAGTATCTCGGGTACTACAGGCAGTATCTCGGGTACCACAGGCAGTATCTCGGGTACCACAGGCAGTATCTCGGGTACCACAGGCAGTATCTCAGGTACCACAGGCAATATCTCGGGTACCACAGGCAGTATCTCAGGTACCACAGTATCTCGGGTTCTAGGTGTCTGCTAGTATTTCAGGTACCACAGGCAGTATCTCGGGTTCTAGGTGTCTGCTAGTATCTCAGGTACTACAGGCAGTATCTCGCATAATGGGTGTGTGCTAGTGTCTCGGTACCACAGGCAGTATCTCGAGTACCACAGGCAGTATCTCAGGTACTAGGTGTCTGCTAGTATCTCAGGTACTACAGGCAGTATCTCGGGTACCACAGGCAGTATCTCAGGTACCACAGGCAGTATCTCAGGTACCACAGCCAGTATCTCGGGTACCACAGGCAGTATCTTGGGTACTAGGTGTCTGCTAGTATCTCAGGTACTGCAAGCAGTATCTCGGGTACCACAGGCAGTATCTCGGGTACCACAGGCAGTATCTCGGGTACCACAGGCAGTATCTCAGGTACCACAGGCAATATCTCGGGTACCACAGGCAGTATCTCAGGTACCACAGCCAGTATCTTGGGTACTGGGTGTCTGCTAGTGTCTCGGTACTACCGGCAGTATCTCGGCACCACCTGAGCACCCAGTCCTCTTAACCATAGGACTGAAATCAGGAACGACCTGGGTGCCGGCCACCCACCCCTGCCACTGGTTTCCTGGTCTCCGGTGAGCCATCCTGACTCCCGTTTTCCCAGTGAGAGGTAGCCTCCTTCACCAGCTCGGGCAGTGAAGGTCACTGCTGTGTGCTGCCTGCTATTTGCTCTACATGGTTGGTTGTCTCTCCAAGACTTTTGCTTTGGACAAGTAAGACCCCATCCCCCACCACCACCACCGACCAATACACCACGGATTTCCCTGTCACTGTCTGCTGGCTCTTTCTTAGGTCTCCCGGCCCAGCACCTTCAAGGCTTGCAGGCCTGTGGGGTGCAGTCCAACAGGTACTTACAAATAGAAGTACAAATAATAAAAGTATCTCTTTTCTCATAGGTTAGAGTTCATTTGTTTTTTTCCATCGGCTACATTATTTGTGTATGTATTTTTACCTCTTGATGTTTTGTTTAAAGTTCCTAAAACTTCCACCACCTGAAACAAAAATAAGCCCGTTATCTGCCTTGTGCATTTCTGAGGATTCTCTTGGCGGCCTGTCGTGCCCCGTGTGTGTTACACACTTAGAGATTTCCACTTGGAAGTGTAAACGACTACTAGCTCATTTGTGCGTTGTCAGATTTGTCCTCTGCACCTTTGTTTTTCTGTAATTATTCATCTTGCCATGAAAAGCAGCTTTGATGCTTGGTACTTTGGTCTCTAGGACTTGGCTGGGGAGACAGGAGACAGAAAGGGCTGTTGCTGGGAGGCCGTGATATTTGCAAAAAATGCCCCCCACCCCCTGCCCTTTGATGAGGCAAACCCCTCATCACAGTTTGCCATGTTGGCTCTTTGTATGAACGGACTCAGAACTTTGTGCCCTTTTTCTCTCTTGCTTTCGTTTAGGAATTCTGAGGGTGTGTAGCCTGTGGGACTGGAGGCAGGAGCTCCCTGCTGCTGGGAGCCGGGAGGTTCATTCCTGACACCAGTCTCCCTGGCAACTGCACACAGCCTTGACCTGTTTCCCCAAGGTCAGCAGCTCACTTGAAGGCAAGGGTGAAAAAAAAAAATTATTGTTAACTTCCCAGTTGTCAATGTTAGGTGCTCTTTTATGATGAAAAAGGTTCTATTTGGAAAAGGAGCTTTGAAATCATTGTCTTCCTTTAGAAGAAATGACCAGGAAACCCTCTTTTCTGCAGCCCCGCGGCAATCACTCTGAATCTGCCCCGCGAGTCTTCTCCAGGGTTGTTGCAGCACCTCATGACGGTGCTTGGCTGGAGGTTTCTGCCTCTCGGAGGGGTCAGGGCAGTGAGGGACAAAGCCCTGGCTGCATGCCTCTCACTTTTCTCTCTACAAAGAATGTCCAACCATCCCGTCCCCCACCAAGAGCTTATCCTCACGAGGGTGCTGGACCAGGAAACCCACAGACCTCTATTTTCTTCTCCCGCCCCCACCCCAGAAGACGCTGCATACCCAGCTGGGCAGGTGCATGGACAGGTTAGTTCCCTCATTAGCACGGGGGCACCCTCTGCCTTGCACGACACCCAGTGATGGCCTTCTTTCTGCCAATTCCTGTGTCTCCCTGCGAAGGGAGGGTCAGGTTCCCCCCTCCCAGAACGCGACCCCTAACTGAAATTTGCATTTTAGTCTCATCCATCGACTCCTCACTTGATGCTAAACAGCAGGTGACAGGTAGCCAGTGGAAAAAAATCAGGTGTGTGCCAGAAACATGCCCACTGGCAGAGATTCTGAATTCCTATTAAGGTAGCTGGGCCTGTCTCATTTCTCAAAATTCTTATGAAATGAAAATTTTTTTACAAGAATTGAAAGAAAGGTTACAGACTGGCCCTGTGTCTGTCCACAGCAGCACACCTCGGGGTGGGGTGCACGTGATGCCTGCAGGTTCAGGCCACACCCCAGAGAGCAGGGCAGGTGGGGGGATTCAGTCTCTTCACCCTGCAGGTAGGTGGTCTCTCCAGGCCTGGGCAGCTGTGGGCATTGACCACCCTGTTGGCAGCAAGCAGGTTCGTTGAATTCCCCTGGGTGTGTGCGTCTTTCTAACAGACCCCCGGCAGTCTCGGGGAGCTGTTCGACAGGAGCTGAGGCCGAGGAGAGAGGACCTCTTGGAAGCTTCTTCCAGAACCACTTGAGGCTCTGGTTCTCGAATTCTCCAGGACAGAGTCCCTGACCTGGAGGCTGGCCCTGCCATGTCCAGCTGCCCCACCTCCCAGATCCGAGAAAGGCTGACAGGGGCTTCTGCAACCTCAGGGGAGGGCCAGTGCCCCTGACGAGACCACATGAGGCCTGTCCTCTGCTGTGGGGGCTGCAAGGGCTGGGGTGCGGTAACTGTTAGGTCACACAGCACGGCAGGCCCTGCTCTCATGAGACATCTAACCTGCGGGAACCCTCGTCCATCAGCAGGTCATCAGCCCAGCTCGACGACAAGAAGGAATTCAGACAGTTCAGGCAGTAGAGAGCTCTGGCTGAGGAAGCAAAGTCCCTGCAGGGAGAGACGGCCTGGCTCAGAGGACAGGCTGGACTTTGCCTGCAGAGGAGGCCCACGGGGTGTTCCCGACAAAGAGGCACCCCCTGTCAGAGGCTGCAGGCACGCAGCAGGGCTGGGTCCAGGCTGTGGCAGAACCAAAGTGACGTCACTACTGCTCTGGATGCTGCTGAATCTGCTGAGAAACTGGTAGACACTGGTAGTCCCGTGTTCCAAGCAGTCTCCCATCCCATCCTCACCTAGCTAGCTCAGCTGGCCACCCTGACTTGGAGTTAAGATCCATTTGCACTAGACACAGAGCGAGAGGGCGTCAAAACCAACCCCACAGAAACCCTGGGGCTCGAATAAAGAAGCCTCATCCTGACGTTCCGGACATGGCCACCAGGTGGAAGCAGAAGATCGTCTCTGTAACCCGATGGGGCGGCCCGTGACAAAACTCCATCTTTCGAGTCCGGGCCATTTCTACGGGTAGGATCATGGACTCCTTACACTTTTTTTTTTTTTTCAGTGCAATGCTTAATCACAGTCTATCGTCAGATAGTTTAGAGCGATCTTTACTGTTTAGGAAGTTATGATACATGTGTGTGTGCTCAGTTGCTCAGTCGAGCCCTACTCTTTTGTGACCCCATGGACTGTAGCCCTCCAGGCGCCTCTGTCCTTGGGATTCTCCAGGCAAGGATACTGGAATGGGTTGCCATTTCCTCCTCCAGGGGATCTTCCTGACCCAGGGGTGGAACCCGTGTCTCTTGCATCTCCTGCATTGGCAGGTGGGTTCTTTACCAATGGTGCCACCTGGGAAGCCCCAGGAAGTATGTTCACCACATGATATACTTAAATCCTAAGTTCTCAAGCAGAAGTACTCAAGATTGCAAGGGCATTCTCGGCTGCAGTTATCACAGGCTGCTTTAAGAAAGAAAAACAGAAGAGCAACAGTGACTATTGTGGAAATGCGCTTTGCTCAGGAACGGTCCAGCTGCTGTACTATTTGACTATCCATTTGGCTATTACAGAAAAATACTTAACTATAAGTCATGGCTTGTTGCCATGGTAATATGTGTGTTTTTACCTCTAGTGATAGGCTTTAATGTGCCAGACCTTACTATCCTGAAACCTTGGCAAGTGCACAGGTCTTTTTAAAACAAACACGGTTTACAATGATCATGCACTATGACCAAGTGAAACTTATCACAAAGATGCAAAGATTCTTCAATAACAAGCAATTCAATTAAAATGGGCAAAATAACTGAATAGACATTTTCCAAAGAGGAAATGCAAATGGCCAGCAAGCAAGTGAAAAGAAGCTCCACGTTGCTAATCATAAGGGAGACGCATCACCTCACACTCGTTAGAATGGTTATCATCCGAAAGACAGCAAATAAATGCTGAGAAAGATGTGAAAAAATGGGAAACCTCAAATGCTGCTGTGGGATTGTAAATTGGTGCAACCACTGTAGAAAACAGTATGGAGATTTCTCAAAAAGCTGAAATAAAGCAGCCACAGGGCCCAGTAACTCTACTCCTGGATATATTACTGAAAAAACAAACACCTAACTCAAACACATTGAGGCAACACATTCACTCCAACGTTCATAGCAGAATTATTTACAACAACCAAGAAACATCTCAAGTGTCCACCAGCAGGTGGATGGACAAAGAAGATGTGGAATTTGTGCCCCGTGAACTGCTGCTGCTGCTGCTGCTCAGTCACCTCAGTCGTGTCCGACTCTGTGCAACCCCAGAGACCGCAGCCCACCAGGCTCCCCCGTCCCTGGGGTTCTCCAGGCAAGAACTCTGGAGTGGGGTGCCATCTCCTTCTCCAATGCATGAAAGTGAAAAGTGAATGTGAGGTCGTTCAGTTGTGTCCGACCCTCAGCGACCCCATGGACTGCAGCCCACCAGTCTCCTCCGTCCATGGGATTTTCCAGGCATGAACTACTACTCAGTCATAAAAAGTAATGAAATTTGCCATTTACAGAAACACAGATACACTTAGAAGGTATTACGCTAAGTGAAATAATTCAGACAGAGAAAGGCAAATACTGTACTAACTATATCACATATATATGGAATCTAAAAAATAAAATGAACTAGGAAAAAATAAGAGAGGAATAGACTCCAAAACTCTCAGAGAGGAATACTCCCAATTTCATTCTGTGAGACACCAGCAACCTGACATCAAAATCTGACAAAGACAGCACACAAGAAAGAAAACTGCAAGCCAATATCATGGATGATCACAGACACAAAATTCCTCAACAAAATTCTAGCAAACTGAATCCAACAACACGTTTAAAAGATCATGCATCACGATCAAGTCGGTTTTATTCCAAAGATGCAAGGATTCTTCAACATACACAATTCAATTAATGTGATACACCATATTAACAAACTGAATAAAAGCCATGTCTCAGTGGTTGCAGAAAAAAATTGACAAAATTCAACGCTCATTTATGATTAAAAAAAAACACAAAGCCCTGAAAACTACCTCAACATAATAAAGTTCATATATAATAAACCCACAGCAAACAGCATTCTCAGTGTTGAAAATGGAAGCATGTCCTCTGAGATCAAGAACAAGACAACTCTCCCCATTATTACTATTCAATATAATTTTAGAAGTCTTAGACAAGATAGTCAGAGAAGAAAAAGAAATAAAATGAATACAACTTGGAAAAGAAGTAAACATTTCACTCTTTGCAGATGACATGACATCATAGATAAAAAATCCTAGAGACGCCATTGTCTGACTCCGTGTGACCCAATGGTCTGCAGCACACCAGGCTTCCCTGTCCTTCACCATCTCCTGGAGTCTGCTCAGACTCATGTCCCTTGTCAGTGATACCATCCAACCATCTCATCCTCTGTCTCTCCCTTCTCCCCCTGCCTTCAATCTTTCCCAGCATCAGGGTCTTTTCTAATGAGTCAGATCTTTGCATCAGGTGGTCAAAGTATTGGAGCTTCAGCAAAAGATGCCAGCAGAAAACTAATAGAGGTCATCAATGAACCTGGTCAAGTTGCAAGATAGAAGCTTAATACTCAGAAACCTCTTGCCTTTCCATACACCAACAATGAAAGGTCAGAAAGAGAAATTAATGAAATCATGCCATTTGCCATTGCAACAAAAAGAACAAAATGCCTAGAAATAAATTTACCTAAAGAGACAAAACTTCTGTACTCAGAAAACTATGTATGGCAAAACAAATACAGTATTGTAATTAAATAAATAAATAAATTTTAAAAAAAAAAAGAAAGAAAGGAAAAAATTGAAAAAAAAAAGAGAGAGAGACTGGTGAAAACTAAAAAGATGCTGATGAAAGAAACCAAAGATGACACAGACAGATGGAAAGATATATTCTGTTCTTGAACTGGAAGAATCCATGTTGTGAAATGACCGTACTGCCTAAAGCAACCTATAGATTTCAAGGACAATTTTCACGGAATTGGAACTAAACATTTTACAATTTCTATGGAAACACAAAAGACCATGAAGAACCACAGCAATCTTGGTGGAGGCTGGGGCAAGGAAACAGAAGTAGGAAAATCATTCTCCCTGACTTCAGACTATACTACGAAGCTACAGCAATCAAGAAATGTGTTACTGGCACAAGAACAGGAATACCGGTCAGTGGATCAAGATAGAAAGGCCAGAGATAAACCCTTGCACAGGTAGTCACCTAATCTATGACAAAGAAGGCAAGAATGCACAGTGGCGAGAAGACAGTCTCTTCCATAAGTGGTGCTGGAAGACTAGACAGCTCCGTGTGAAAGAGTGAAGCTGAAACACTCCCTAATAAACACCATACATAAAAATAAACTCAAAATGGAGTAAAGACCTAAATGTAAGGCAAGATGCTATAAAGCTCTCAGAGGAAGACATGGGCAAAACCCTCTTTTGTGTCAAAAAGCAAGAGCTTTTTTTTTTTTAATTACTCTACCCCCTAGAGTATTGAAAATACAAACAAAAATAAACAAATGGGATCTTATTAAACTTAAACTCTTTTGCACAGCAAAGGAAACCATAAACATGACAAAAAGATAATCCTCAGAGTGGGAGAAAATATTTTCACAGAAAAGAGGCTAGTCTTCAAACTATACAAACAGCTCATTCAGCTCAATATCAAAAAAAAAAAAAATCCAAAAAGAGGCAGAAAACCTAAATAGAATTTCATCCAAAGAAGAGACAGAGATGCCAAGAAACATATAAAAGATGCTCAACATCACTAATTAGCAGAGAAATGCAATCAAAACCACAATAAGGTATCACTTCACACAGGTCAGAATGGCCATCATCAAAAGATTTACAAATAATAAATTCTAGAGAGGGTGTGGGGAAAGGGAGCTCTCTTACATTGTCGCTGGAAATGCAAATGGATGCAGCCGCTGTGGAGAACAGTACGGACGGTACTTAAAAAGGCAGAACTAGAAGCGCTGTGTGACTCAGGAACCCACTCGCGGGCGTATACCTGGAGAAAATCGTAGCTCAAGACGAGGCGTGCACCGCCGTGCTCATTGCAGCGCTATATTCCATAGCCAGGACATGGACACAAGCTCAGTGTCCATCCACAGAAAGACGGATAAAGAAGACGTGATACCTACGTAGATGTACACACATACGTATGCATGGCTGACTCGCTTTGCTGTACAGCAGAAACCAGCATTGTAAAGCAACTATACTCTAAAGAAGTTAACTTGAAAGAGAGAAAGAAAGAAACCAGTGACTATAACAAAAAAAGACATAGACCCACAGACACAGAGAACAAAGCAGTGGCCACCAGTGGGGAGAGGGGAAGGAAGAGGGACAAGGCGGCGGGAGAGGATTAAGAGGCACAAAAGAGCAGACGTAAAATAAGCGACCCGGGCATGCTGTGGAACAGAGGGCGTATAGCCCATATTTCATAACAACTCTAAGTAAATATTCATTGGAAGAACTGACGCTGAAGCTGAAGCTCCAGTCCTTTGGTCATCTGATGCAAAGAGCTGACTCACTGGAAAAGACCCTGATGCCGGGAAAGACTGAAGGCAGGGGGAGAAGGGGGAGACAGAGGATGAGACGGTTGGATGGCATCACTGACTCAATGGACACGAGTTTGAGCCAAGTCCGAGAGATAATGGAAGACAGAGGAGCCTGGTATGCTGCAGTCCATGGGGTCACAAAGAGCTGGACAAGACTTAGTAACTGAACAAAACAACGTAAGTGGAGGATAACCTTGAAAGCCTGCGACTGACTGTATTGTGCACCTATAACCTATAATATTCTACAGAAACTATAAGTCAATAAGAAGCTAAAGAAATATAAATTACTTATCTCCAAGGGAGACAAAACATGGTTTACGGGCACAACACTGCGGAATTTTGAGAGACCATTAATGTCCTTGAGGTGTTTCGTGGGTGCACATCGATGGTGACAATGTGATTTAACAATCATCATTTTAACAATTTCCACAACTCTCATTCTAACAATGACATTTCAGTTCAGTTCAGGGGCTCGGTCATGTCCAATTCTTTGTGACTCCATGGACCACAGCACGCCAGGCCTCCCTGTCCATCACCAACTTCCGGGAGTTTACCCAAACGCAAGTCCGCTGACATTTAAGTCTACTTAATTTATCAAATCTTGTTTATGTCCTGATTTTATACACTAGTATCTATCAATAAAGTGACTTCCCATGCAGGGCAGTGGTAAGCAATCTGCCTGCCCATGCAAGAGAGAGACATGGTTTGATCTCTGGGTGGGGAGGAGCCCCTGGAGAAGGAAACAGCCACACACTCCAGTATTCTTGCAGGAAATCTCATGGACAGAGGAGCCTGATGGGCTACAGTCCATGGGGCCACAAAAGAATTGGACACGACTGAGCAATTGAACACACCCATCTATTGATAAACCTTGTGATTCTTGGGGGGAAGAGGAGGAGGCCACATCTGTGTCTGTGAGATGTCTACAAAGTCAAATCTGATATTTTTCAAAGTAAAGTCTTCAGCGAAATTGTTTTTTATTGTATGATATTTGAAGGGTGAAGATTTCTGGTAGTTCAGCAGAAATGTCATCCTATGATTTTGGAAATGATAAAAGTACATGACATATTTTCATCTGGAATGTGGAGAAGGCAGGCCCTTAAAAGTCTTGGGCGGCTGTACAGCTGGACGAGGCCCGAGGTTATTTAATCAGGCTGCTCCACTCTCTGGGGTGGAGAAGTCTCGTCAGCAGGAGATGACCACCGGGGTGGGACAGCAGCCCTTCAGCTGGCCCACCGTGGCCTTGGCACCATCCTGGGCACTTACACAAGGCTCTTCTCCTGTCCTGAGACCTACGGGGGGGCACGTGCCAATAGCTCCAGGCTGCAGGAGAGAACCGAGCTCAGGGCAGCACCAGGAATGAGTGTCTGGCCTGGGCTTCTTCTCTGGCCCTGTTGTGTGCCCACCTAGCCCTCTGAGAATACCCCGTCACGCAGCACATACCTGCAAGGCCAGTTTCAAGAAATCAGCCCTTGTGCCCAAAGAGACAGCTCTGGGTGGGCTTGTCCCCTACCCCCTCAGTATCAGAGAGCAATGCAAACCAGCTGGAAGCTGGGAATTAGGTCCACGAGCTCTGAGGGACAGGGGTGCCTATAATTTCACTCATCATTTCCACAGTGGTCCCTGAAACGTAGTAGGCATTTAGGACACTTTGTAGGATGAGCGATTATCCCAACAGGCTGGTTCTCAAGAACAGGGTCCGAAGGAGAGCTTAGTCTTTGTTTTCTTCCCTACGCACTTTCAATTGAATTTGTTGTTGCTGTTCAGTAGCTAAGACGTGTCTGACTCTTTGTGACCCCATGGACTGCAGCACACCAGGCTTCTCTGTCCTTCACTATCTCCTGGAGTTTACTCAAACTCATATCCATTGAGTCAGTGATGCCATCCAACCATCTTATCCTCTATCATCCCCTGCTCCCCTGCCTTCAGTCTTTCCAAGCGCCAGGGTCTTTTCCAATGAGTCGGCTCTTCCCATCAAGTAGCCAAAGTATTGGAGCTTCAGCATCAGTCCTTCCAATGAATATTCATGGTTGGTTTCCTTTAAGAATGGGCTGGATTGATTGCCTTGCTGTCCCAGGGACTCTCAAGGGTCTTCTCCGGCACCACAATTCAAAACTTCAATGGCATAATACTGTAGTAAGTGTTGCCATAGCAAACTGCCATAATCTGTGTGGCTTAAACAAGAGAAATGTGCTCCTTCACAGTTCATGAGGCCAGAAGTCCAAAACCAAGGTGTTGGCAGGGCCACTCTCTCCCCAGAGTCTCTGGGGATGGTCCCTCCTGGCCTCTTTCAGCTGCTAGTGCTATGGGTAGTCCCCTGCACTCTTTGGCTTCTGGCCACATCACTCATCTTTACACCCATTTTCATGAGCCGTTGTCTTCTTTCCCATGTCTCCCTATGTCCAAATCTGCCTCTGGTAAGACTGCTGTCATTGGATTAATCCCACTCAGATCCAATATGACCTCATCTCCATCCTACCCTAATTACATCTGCAAAGAGCCTATTTCCAAGTAAGGTACATTCTGAGATTCCAGGGGGTGTGAATTTCAGGGGGCGCGGCACATGGTTCAATGCCCTGCACACACTGTTGTAACAGCATCTGTGCTGACCTGGCATCAGGCCTATGCCACTGACTTTTTCTTTTCTTTCACTTTTTATTCTCAGCACCACCCCAAGAGACACGTGCTATTGTGAACACTACCATTTTATAGACAGGGCCTTCCCTGGTGGCTCAGGTGGTAAAGAATCTGCCTGCAATGCGGGAGACCTGGGTTCGATCCCCACGTCAGAAAGGTCCTCTGGAGAAGGGAATGGCAGTATTCCCCCTTCATTATTATTACTGAATATTCCAGTATTCTTGCCTGGAGAACCCCATGGACAGAGGAGCCTGGTGGGCCACAGTCCATGGGGTCACAAAGAGTCAGACACGACTGAGCGACTCACACTTGCAGTTCACTTTCATTTTACAGGAGGAAAACCTGAGATGGGTTACGTCACTTGTCCAGTGTCTCAGAGCTAACAGGGCTAGCCCAGGGTAGAATCCAGGTGGGCCTGAGATGTAGGCCCTTCGGAGCAGCAGGTGAAGCCCCCCAAGGGATGCCCTGTCTTGGATAATTCTCCATCACTCAGGGCTGCTGGGAAATACCTGAGACACCTTTAACGAATAATAGAAGTAACTGAAATTTTAGTGCTGTGACTACTTTGGAAAGGTTGGAATGTCCAGAAAATGAATATGGGAAAGAACAAAACCAGCTCCTGACATCCAGATATTCATCCCCCCTCTGTAAAGTTTTTAGCCTGCCACACACCAGAGGGAGTTCTCACTAATCCTAGATGCCTCGGGGTGCCAAAGGTGAGATCTTCACAATCTTCCAGGCTGCAGCCATGCGGACACCAGGGAGCACAAAACAAGCAATGCGGGGATGGAGGTCCTCGCAAACCTCCTAGCCGGCGACCACAGGCCCTTGGATGGTACATGCGGCCCCGAAGACCACCACTGGTCCACAGGCTCTGCAGGCTCAGACCCAAAATGAAGGCCCAGCCTAGGGGCTGCTTCCCCTGTAGTGCCAGTGGTAAAGACTGAAGAGCGGTGAATTCGATCCTTGAGTTGGGAAGACCCCCTGGAGGAGGGCATGGCAACCCACTCCAGTATCCTTGCCTGGAGAACCCCATGGACAGAGGAGCCTTGTGAGCTGTAGGTAGTGCATGGGGTCACAAAGAGTTGGACATGACTGAAGTGGCTTAGCATGCAAGCATGTATAAGGGCTGCCCTAACATCTGGTGAAACTGGGATGTCCTCACCACAAACCCTCTCCACACTCCACCCCCTGGATGAAGGGCCTCAGCCAGCACCCCTGCCCCCAACTAAGGGACGAGGCACCACGCCTGCATCTCCCCAGGGAGCAGGCACCAGCTCCTGCCAGCCTGTGAGTGACATCATCAGACAAGCCAGTCACGTCTTCCCTCAGGAACCAGAGGTCGCCTCACCCTCTTGCTACTACAAAGCCTGCCCCCCCCACTACCCCCGGGTACTCCCTTAGTTCCGAGTACAACCTCCGGGTGGCACCGGGTGGCTCCGGGTGGCCTGGGACACACGGTGTCTCCCACCTCTGAGATGTGAGGACATGTGAGTCACAAGCCAACACTGGTCTTGTCTGTCCAGCGTTGGGTGGAGGACGTTTGGCCATCCCCATAACCCTTCCCTCCCTGAGGGGCTCAAGAGCAGGTGATTAGAACACCTCTTCCCAAGTCCCTGCCCCGTGAGACAGTCACGGGCATGGACATCTACAACACGATGGGAAAGCATGAGGCACGTGCCAAGTGTGTGACGCTGAAGGGAAGCAGAGAGGTGGCTTTCCCTGGAGCCGAGCTTAGGGACGACGCCAGTGGAAGTGGAGACAGAAGCTTAAGAGAGGTGGGCCCTGGGCAGATGCAGGGCTGGAGGGGTATTTGGGTCATGGGACAAGGTCATCATGGGCATGACAAGGAGGAGGCAGCTAGGGATACCCCATCTCATGCCTCAGTGCTTGAATCCAGATTCCAGTGTGATTGCTTGGTGGACATAGAGTGGACACCCTCCTAACATGAGCTGTTGAGGCTAACATGAGGCTGCTGTAGTGGATGGAGATGTTTAAAGAAACTCCCAGAGTCTGGTAGAGGAGAACCGTCTGCCTCTTCCCAGCCTTTGGGTGCCCTGGCCTTACCTGTAATCAAGAAATTCTACCAGGTAGGAATTTACCTGGCTTTCCAGGTGGCTCAGTGGGTAAAGAAAGAAAGGAAAGAAAGTGAAGCTGCTCAGTCACGTCCAACTGTTTGCAACCCCACGGACTGTAGCCCACCACACTCCTCTGTCCATGGGATTTTCCAGGCAAGGGTACTGGAGTGGGTTGCCATTTCCTTCTCCAGAATCTTACCGACCCAGGGATCGAACCCAGGTCTCCCACATTGTAGGCAGATGCTTTCTCATCTGAGCCACCAGGGAAGTCTAGTGAGTAAAGAGTCTGCCTGTAATGCAGGAGACACAGTGGACGTGGGTTTGATCCCTGGTCAGGAAGATCCCCTGGAGGAGGAAATGGCAACCCACTCCAGTATTCCTGCTGGAGAATCCCATGGACAGAGGAGCCTGGTGGGCTACAGTCCACGGGGTCCTAAAGAGTCAGACGTGACTCTAAGGGGTTTACCTAAAATACTGCCTCCAAGAACTGTATGTGGATTGTATAATTTATTCACTGGCTTCCCAGTAACTACTTGGGGACTTTGCTTGCATGGACTCATTTTTGACAGAGGTAACTTTAAAAATCCCATAGGAGATGGACACTACCCTGAAGAGGGTGAGGCGATTGCAATCTGACGATTATTTGTTTAAAGCAAATGGAAATGCAAGCCAGGGAGAGTACTGTCAGGAGGCACAGAGCAGAGAGCTCAATAAATCTCAAGCGTACAAGCTAAAGGGCATCCTGTTAATATCACAGAAGAGCCAGAGTTCAAGGGGATCGTATAACTGTCACCCCCAAAAGGCAGCACTTGATTCATGAGTGAGTCAGGATATGAATCCTTGGTTCATATTCAACGCATGACATTTGCCCATGTTTCTGTGCCAGTAATTTTAAGTTAATCAGCCCTTGTGTCAGGGGCCACCCGGATATGCTACAGCTGCCGCCGCCTCCTCCCTCAGGCCGTGGAGAGTCCAGCTCCCCGGCTGGGTCCTCCCTCCGCATCGGCGGACATTCTGTGCTGTACTTGCTGCCTATGAGGACCCTTCTCACGGGGCCCCGGGTGCCTCTGCGGGTCATGCCAGCGGCATGGCCTGAACACGGCTTTCCGTGTGCTTGGGGGCGTTCCCACGGCGTGGAGAGAAGCGCTGAGCACAGGAGGCAAATATACAGGTCACCTGCGTCTAAGGCTAAAAACCAACATGACTCATACACAACACTGAAATTAGGCATGACAAGGCAATCTTCTGATCGAGAATTCTTTCACAAAAGAGAAAACAACTAAGAGAGTTACTAGGTTATTTCTAATCCCAGATAAGAAAGAGGAATTAATAATGAAGAAATACTGAGTGATTACTATTGAAGAGGAATTGATATTAACTCTGCTAATTAATGAACTTCCCTGGTTGTTCAGAAGGTAAAGGTGTCTGCCTACAATGCAGGAGACCTGGGTTCAATCCCTGGATCGGGAAGATCTGGAGAAGGAAATGGCAATCCACTCCAGCATTCTTGCCTGGGAAATCCCCTGGCAGGCCACAGCCCTTGGCATTGCAAAGAGCTGGACATACCTGAGCAACTAAGACTTCACTTCACTGGTAAAACCAGTCATTTGTTGAAACTGGTACCACCTTTCTGAACATTGGACTGTTGACTTTCTGCAGGATCCATCTGTCAGATATCAATATCTAAGTAGTTTTCTTTTTTCTTTTTAAACTCAGTAATGTATGAAAAAAGCTAAGCGCCGAAGAATTGATGCTTTTGAACTGCAATGTTGGAGAAGGTTCTTGAGATTTCCTTGGACTGCAAGGAGATCCAACCAGTCCATCCTAAAGGAAACCAACCCTGAATATTCATTGGAAGGACTGATGCTGAAGCTGAAGCTCCAACACTTTGGCTGCCTGAAGTGAAGAGCTGAAGCACTGGAAAAGACCCTGATGCTGGGAAAGATTGAAAGCAAAAGGAGAAGAGGGCAGCAGAGGATGAGATGGTCAGACGGCATCACCAGTTCAGTGGACATGAATCTGAACAAGCTACGGGAGACAGTGAAGGACAGGGAAGACTGGTGTGCTATAGTCCATGGGGTTGCAAAGAGTCAGACACAGCTTAGGGACTGAACAGCAAAACTGACCTGCGAGAGATTTTCTTGTATGCATATTCAGCTCCTCAAAACCCTCTCAGTACAGCCTTTAGATATTTACTGATTTCTATAGAGGATGATGCCTTCCCTCTAATCAACAGACATTTTAAAATGCGTGTTCCCATTAAACCATAAGTAACGGTTATGTTCTGTCTTGACTTTGCATTAACAATCCTTCCACCGTCAGTCCCACACACTCTGAAGACATGTCAATCCCAAAGGAGATCCAGAAGGTCTGCAGCCCCATGTTGTCTATTATTCCCGCCCAAGCTCACCAATCAGGAGGGAGAGAAGAGGCCCAGAGAGGTGAGGAGTGGTGTGTAAAGGGAGTTCTGCCTCGGTGGGCCCAGGAGGGGCTGAGCCTTGCTGCCAGAGGACCTCCTAGAGCCCACAAGTGCCGCAGCCAGCAGGTCCTTGGGGAGAACATGAAAGATGCACGTCCGTGTGTGCTGGAGACATGAGAAACGGCATCTCGAAAAGGATGGGCTTTCCCAGGTAGAGACTTTACTCAGTGGACCAGGGATGGAGCCCTTGGAGTCCCGCTGTCTAAGGGGTCATCAGAGGTGGAGGAGTTCCTTAATAAGACATAGGGTGAGTTCCAAAGAGAGCTAGAAAAGGAGTGTCCCAAAAGCCAGGTGCTATCCTCTCTAAAGGGGTCCCCTTAGGTTACGGATGAAAATGGTCCTTAGGCTTCGGCAAGATGAGCATCACGCATGAAATGCAGAGAAACACCTAGGGCAGGATTCCCACGGTGGTCACGCTGTGGTGTCCAGAAGGGACACTCCTGACCGCCAGACTGAGCAGGGCCGTTTCCTGGAAGGATCCCAAGTGAAAGTGCAGCAGCAAGACCCCGGGTGCTGCCAGCCAGGATGACCTAGAGACTGGTAAACTGAGATTGCCTTCCACGGAGAAAACAACCCCACAGAAAAAGAGCAGCTGGCAGGTGGGTCAAAGTGGAACCAGCCAGAAGGTTCTGAAGCAGGTGCTTTGTGGGACAGGATCCACCTTGAAATACAGTCTGGCGGACCACACTGCTGATGGGGGAGCCTCGGATGATCTTGGTTTCCCTGGGTTCTCTATGCCTTCCTGTATAAACGGTGCAACCAGCAGAGAAAGACCGGTGGAATGCAAGGAAGGCTGTGTTTCCTAATGCCTCTGGTGACCCTTAGAAAATTTGGTCATGAGAGCAAAAGAATTTTCTCTGACAGTTTCAAACGATCTTCTTTCCACTGCATTTACCATCACATGTTGATTCTTTTCCAGAATTTAAATATTAGATGTAGTTAAAAGGGTGAGAGAGATAACAGGAATATCCCCGGAGCACTAATATACGAAGGTGCAGTTACTCCCACAACCCAGGAAGGAAGGCTGGTCCCATTACTGCCATATATGTGCAGTCCTCCAGTGAATTCAAGCAGCCCATACCTGAATATTCACTGGAAGGACTGAAGCTAAAGCTCCAGTATGTTGGCTACCGGATGCAAAGAGCATTAGACTCATTAGAAAAGACCCTGATTCTGGGAAAGATTGAAGGCAGGAGGAGAAGGGGACGACCGAGAATGAGATGGATGGATGCCATCACCAACTCAATGGACATGAGTTTGAGTAAGCTCCAGGAGCTGGTGATGGACAGGGAAGCCTGGCATGCTGCAGTCCATGGGGTCGCAGAGTCAGACAGAGCTTAGCAACGGAACAACAACAGCAACCACACTACATAGTAGATGTTGCTCTTCTCATTTTAAGATGAGAGAACCAAGAACCAGCAAGGTGAGTGACTTCTTAGCAGCCAAGGGGCAGAGACCAATCTGCAGCAGATTTGGGACTAACAGCCTGAAGCCCAAGAGGCAAGAACAGCCAGTAGGTAAAAAGTGATTTGCTAACAAATATGAGGACATAATTATGTCTCTCTTTAATAGAACCATCAAACTGCAAAATTCAGCCAATTTAAGCTGCTTCTTTGGTGCTTTCTCATTTCCCTGGGAGCACAGCGTCATCTGTACATGTTTATCATCCAGTTATTATCAACTTGAGTGAGCAGGATGGTGTCCAACTGTTTCCCAAGACTTTCCACCTTTTCAACCCACGGGGCTGAACTTAGAGCATCTTTAACATGTTAGCAATTGAAACCAATGTGTATTAAGACAAGAATGATTCGTGTATAAACTAGTCAGGATGCAATTTCAAAACTCAGCATGCATCCCCTTGAAGAACAACACACGCGCTGACCCGTCCAGCGGCTGCGTGTGGGATCTCAGTGCCAAGCACTCCATTATGCAAAGTGGGTGCTTCCCAAGCACTCTGCTTGATAAGGAAAACAGTGCAGGTTCGGCCAAGTCAAGTGTCCTGCCTTAGGGAGGCTCTTCTTGCTGAGCTGACAAGTATCTGAGGAAAATAATACAAGCACACATCCAAGTCCAGAGGGAAATGAAAGCACAGAGTCTTCCTGATTGCAATAAAATGCTAGGCCTGGCTAACCTTCCATGACCAGGACTGGAAGGGCCTGCTCAGCTTCTCTGGTTTGCGTCCATCCCAACCCGACCATGAAGCCCTGGTCCTCATCATGCAAAAGACAGGAAAGGCCTTCGTTGAGATGCTTGGGAACTCAGTTATAGCATCTGTATAATTGTTATTGCTGTTCAATCACTCAGTCATGGCCAATTCTTTGCGACCCCATGGGCTGAACCTCGCCAGGCTTCCCTGCCCTTCACCATCTCCCAGAGCTTGCTCAAACGCATGCTCACTGAGTCAGTGATGCCATCCAACCATCTCATCCTCTGTCTCCCTCTTTTCCTGCCCTCAGTCTTTCCCAGCATCAGGGTGTTTTTCAAAGAGTTGGTTCTTGGCATCAGGTGACCAAAGTACTGGAGCTTCACATCATTCCCATATATACAGACTCTATACAATAGAGTTCCTTAATTTCTAATTAATCATGAAATCAAAATGCCTGTTTTCTCCTTCCAACTATGTCACTGGTCTGTTTGTAATAGAGGAGTGATCAGGAGAATCCACTTTGGCAATTGATATGCTAAAAATTGGGGATTTTTTACAGATTGGTGGGCCTTAGCCTCCTGTATTCTCATTGGCAAATCAGGCAGGCCTCCAAATATAGTTTCTGAGGTATTTTCCAGCTGTAACTGCTTCTTTTTTGTTACCATATTTCATTCACTTCCTCTTTGCTCATCAGCGTGTGTGCACCAGGCTCACTCGGTCTCACCTCTCTCTTCTGAGCTCAGCCATCACAGTCCAGTCGGCCTTTGCTCACTGGATCTACTTTCTAAGCATTTGATTTTTTTCACTTCTCTCATGTGAATATTCTCAAATCCCCAACCCCATTAAAATATCATTGCATTAATCATATTACCATGATGACTATGATTAACATTTTCGGAGGCAGTGTTTACCATTGTCAGACCGAGAGCTCCTACAGATATTATATATGTATGCAGTTATCTCTGTTAAGTGACTCCGGGGAAATCACAACAAGCTGTTTTTCCACTGACTCAATTCTGTCTCCTCTACAGAACTTTTATTGCAACTCTCGTCTTCCCAGAAGTTGTCTCTTTCTCCCCAGTGCCCCTGGGAAGAGGGCTTTCACTAGAATATCGCACTGTCTAGGGGGTGATTTGTGGCTGGAAGAGATGTGATTTAGTGCACTGAGTCGCATACTGCTCATCCTTCTGAGTCTTATAAATCTGTTGTAAATAATTTCTTTTAGTTTCCTCATCAGAAAAGGATTAGTTCCCCCTCAACGAGTATGGCTGTCCTAGGTCTGGTGGTGCAGAGCTGGAGATGAGGCATGGAGCCTGTGAAGGCAGAGATTCATTTATTCGGGAAGTCCAGTCGCTGACCACAGATCACTTCCATGGCATTAAGGCCTTTTGCACAGGCTGAGCGTTGTTTTGCTGGTGAACTAGGCCTCACGTCAGCGCCTCCTGGTGCTAATTTTATTGTCTGCTGGTGGTGGGAGCCTACCCAGTTACTCTTTGAGGAAGTAGTCCAGGTCACGTGTTTGCACCTGGGTTCAGCTGGAGAAACATTATCTTTTAGCCACAGCTTCACGGCTGGAATTCCTCAGCCAGCACAGCACAGAAGGCGAAACACGTGGAATGTTGTCTCTAGGTATTGACAAAGCAGACTCGAGGAGGTGTATGGGCTGAACAGTCAGAAAGCAGGTCAGGTCCCAATCTCAAGCACGGAGCAACCTCCCATTCACCCACCTGCACCCACGTGGCCAGGCAGGATATTTCCCAATCTCCTGGAAAAAATAGAAATCAATGTCCACAAAGTGTGTGGTGCTGTTGCCGCTGTTAAGGTTACTCAGTTGCTCAACCAGGTCTGGCTCTGCGGTCCCTTGGGCTGCAGCACCGCAAGCCTCCCTGTCCTTCACGAGGTGCTATGCACACATGCATTTTCATCTACATTTTCCAGCCCAGTCTGGTCACTGGCCCTTGGCCCTGTCTCCATGATGCACACCCATGGATGCCTATTTTAGGTCACTGTTGGTCAAAAATAAGACTTTGCTTGATGTAAGATTCTTTCTGCATCTCTGCTTTGAGTTATCCATCATAAAATGCTAACGTGTCAGTCACTCATCCATGTCTAACTCTTTGTGACCCCGTGGACGATAGCCTGCCAGGCTGTCTTGTCCAAGGGGTTCTCCAGGCAAGAATACTAACGTGGGTAGCCATTCCCTTCTCCACGGAATCCTTCCCACCCAGGGACCAAACCTGGGCCTCCTGCATTGCAGGCAGATTCTTTGTCACCTGAGCCTCCAGGGAAGGTGCAGTCTATCATAACTGTGTCTGCATTTCTCAACATATATGCCCAGTCACTAAGTCATAGCTGCCTTTTTGGGATTCTGTGAACTGCGGCCCACCAGGGCTTACACCTTCCCCTAGTCACTGGGGGTATTTAATGGCCACAGGCAATTTCCTGATCTAGTCTATGGAACTGCTCTAAAGACACATTTAGCCAGAAATTTAATCTGATCTTCAGTGGTAAAAAGAAAAATCCGTCTGCTAAAGCTGCAGTTCAGAGTTGGATCCCTGGGTCAGGGAAGTGGCCTGGAGAAGGAAATGGCAATCCACTCTAGTATTCTTGCCTGGGAAATCTCAAGGATAGAGGAACCCAGTGGGCTACAGTCCATAGATTCACAAAGAGTTGCAGGCATCTGAGCAACTAAGTACGTCAAGTCAACAACAAATCCATATTTAATGACTTTGTGGCCATTTCTTTGTATAATTTAGTTACTGGCAGCTATCCCTACCATCAGCTCATGAGCAAAGATACAGGCCAGGGTCCTGTGAGAGGAAAATTTTCTATAAGTATTGGCACCAGAGACTGCAGTAACAGAGGAGAAAAGTTTCAAATCTCATGGCCTTAGAAGGTCGTCCATGGGAACATCTTCCAATAGCCAGATGTGTAAAGTTGTAAGTAGATTTCCTTATCATGGTGGATGTTCCCTCTCATCAGGGATGTTGTCAGAAAAGCAGCAATAATATTTAGAAATACATTCCTAGTATTTTTTTCACTTTTGATGGAAAATTTTCTGAAACGGAACTTATCAGAATCCTTGTGTTTGTAGAACACACACCCACTTCAACACTGCAAATGGCAGAGACTGTTCCAGACGAAGCTGCATGTTTTATATTCAGCCAGAAAAAATGGTCTTGGAAAAGACACTTGAGAGTCCCTTAGACAGCAAGGAGATCAAACCAGCCAATCCTAATGGAAATCAACTCTGAATATTCATTGGAAGGACTGATGTTAAAGTGCCAATATATTGACCACCTGATGCAAACAGCCAACTCATTAGAAAAGATCCTGATGCTGGGAAAGATTGAAGGTAGGAGAAGAAGTGGATGACAGAGGATGAGATGGTTGGATGTCATCGCCGACTCAATGGACAAGATATTGAGCAAGCTCCAGGAGATAGAGGACAGAGGAGCCTGGTGTGCTGCAGTCCATGGGGGTCACAAAGAGTAGAATGCAACTTAGTGATTGAACAACAACAATAGAAAAACAAAATTTAGGCAAGTAAGTTGAGGCAAAGACTCGTTCACTTTTCTATTCTTCTTTTTATGGAAATCACAGTCACTTGAAAAGGTGAGTACTACACACTCCAAAATGACAGGAAAATAAAATACATCTGTAGCATTTCACCCTTTCATCTATCTGTGTTTCCATTTAAGCTAATATTTCGACTTAACTAATAATTTGTTGTGACTTATTTTCTCATTTAAAACAAGCGTTCTCATGTGTCCTGTGCATTGTGATCTTAAAACAAATTTCAGATCCTACACTCCCGAGTGAGAAAGACAGCATTCCTGCAGCTCCCTGCTTGGGTGCATTTGAGGGCACTCCTCTATTCTGGTCTCAGGATTCATGCGCCCTGATCCTGGATGCCAGGGGTTACATAATGTGTCTTCATCGCCTCCCTCTGTGTGGATATTCTGGCTCCTTGTTGCCCCCACTCTTTGACTGGTTTCAGGGCCCTCATTGCTGAGGAGAAGAAAAGCACCTGCTTGCTCCCTGGCGCCCTGACTGGGGCCTCTGAGCGTCTTACAGGGCTAGCCCAACCTTCTGTTGGGTTTCTCTTCAGTGCCTTGTCCCGGACGTGGAAGAACTCATTTATGCCCTCCTTCCCGCTCGGTCCCTGCACCCTGAGTGCTCACCACACGCAGCTTTGCCCGCTCAGTCCCTGCACCCTGACAGTGTTCACCACACGCAGCTTTGCCCGCTCGGTCCCTGCACCCTGAGTGCTCACCACGCGCAGCTTTGCCCGCTCGGTCCCTGCACCCTGAGTGCTCACCACGCGCAGCTTTGCCCGCTCGGCCCCTGCACCCTGAGTGCTCACCATGCGCAGCTTTGCCCACTCGGCCTCTGTACCCTGAGTGCTCACGCTATTGTCTGAAGCCAGGCTGGGCCCTACATCTGTCCATCCATTAGCTCTCTGCCCTCTGCTGCAACCCCAAGCACAGCTGGTCCCGCCACACGGAGTCCCTGGGGCCACTGCCCAGCAATGTTTTCACACAAGGCGTTGATTGGAGCTCCTGACGACTGGTATTGGGACTTTGTACTCAGTAATTTGTGCAAGCATGTGAAATGACGGTGTACTTTGCAAATCTGATACTAAGACTGTGTTTTTTTGTGTCCTGACCCAGTACCAAGGCCATGGAGTAGAAACTTACTGCCTCACTGATTTCTAAGTGTCTTTATGTTTATCCCAGCATCTGACAATTGCTGAGAGGTCAGCGTTACTGGGCTTCCCAGGGAGCTCAGGGTAATGAACCTGCCTGCAATGCATGAGATGCAGGAGACTCAGGTTTGATCCCTGGGTTGGGAAGATCCCCTGGAGGAGGAAATGGGAACTCATTCCTGTAGTCTTGCCTGGAGAATTCCTGGAACAGAGGAGCCTGGCAGACTCCAGTCAATGGGCTTGCAAAGAGTCAGACATGACTGGGCAACTGAACATGCACAGCACACTGTTACTGAGGTCAGGGCTGCACACTGCTTCACAGACTCAGCCTGTGCCTCTGGGATCATAGCCCCAGATCTTGGTGACTAGTCTATGTGCTCAGGTTTGCTCCCGTCTTATATCTCCTTCCAGGCCCTTCGTGTTTCTGGCATTGGATCTGCTCTTCCAGGCTCCTCAATTTCCTGTCTCTATAAATGTAGTCCTTGTAATTCTACAATACAGACCTAAATCATTCCACCTGGCATCACTGGAGTCCAATCCCAGGCTGGAAAAGAGAACCACTCCTCCCCACCAGGGAGCCCGAATTCACAGCAGAATGATAAAGTCACTCTCTGGCCAGAACTTGGAGGTCCCCCTTGTCCTATATCATGGCCTTTATGTCACCATTTTTGCATTTGCACGCATCAACTGCTAATTCACTGCTTCCACAACCCTCCAGAGCAAACCTCCACGAGCTTCAGAACTGCTATTCCTCCTGAAAGACACAGTAGCAGGGCCTGCACAGAAGAAGAGGATTGTTCTGAGATCAAGTGTGATCTCAGTGAGGATTCAGACACGCTGGGCATGGGAAGATATGGATGCTGACTTGGCAATTATTAAGTAGCGACAAGGCAACGCACAGAAGAAAGACTGTGGACGATCCGTGAGCCTGGTGCTTCAGCTACATGCTAAGACCTTGCGGTCTTGCTCCACCCGTGGAAATGTAGACCCTTCCAATAGCTCTAGGTTGCATTTTTCCATCTTTCACTACAGAAATGAATGATGGCTGTCTTCAGTACTTTATAACATAGACGCTATAGACTATATAAACAGATATAACCTGGAAAAGTCTGGCTTGGATAGCCCTTTGTAACATTACTACAAGAGCACACAAGCTCTGGTATTACATGTTCATTTCACTAACAGGAGAAGTTAGGAAATGCACAAGGAGGAAAACACAAAGAGCGACCCTATACGTTACATTCATGGAGCAAAGTTTGGTGAATTCTTTGTTATTTTGAACGCTACACTAAAACACCCTTTTGGCTGGTAACATATCACTTCTCACAGTAAAGTGGTTAACGAGTCACCTACTTTTTTATTTTATGTATGCAGTGGTAGACCCTAGACTCGAATGCGTTCCCCAAGCACATACCAAGACAAAGGACACATATATGCTCTGTGGTGTTCACAGAATGAACAGGCTCCAAAGCCTAATCTGGATGCCTGGTGTGATCATGATTAAAAAGAAGAGAAACGGATTTGCCTAAATTAGCATTCCCTGAATTTCAAAGATGTTTAAGTTCATATTTATTTTACAAACTGTGTTCTGCAGGTTAAATGGCCTGTGTATGTGTGTGTATAAACATACATGTACACGTATATATACATATATACGTATATATCTGACTCTGTGCGACCTTATGGATTGTAACCTACAAGGTTCCTCTGTTCATGGATTCTCCAGCCTAGGATAGGCCTAGGATTCTCCATGCCCTCTTCCATGTGGTCTTCCTGGCCCAGGGATTGAACATGTGAGTCCTGCATTGCAGGTGGAATCTTTACCACTCAGTCACCTGGGAAGCCCCATATATGTCTGCAGCCAGGCTGGGCCCTACATCTGTCCATCCATTAGCTCTCTGCCCTCTGCTGCAACCCCAAGCACAGCTGGTCCCGCCACACGGAGTCCCTGGGGCCACTGCCCAGCAATGTTTTCACACAAGGCGTTGATTGGAGCTCCTGACGACTGGTATTGGGACTTTGTACTCAGTAATTTGTGCAAGCATGTGAAATGACGGTGTACTTTGCAAATCTGATACTAAGACTGTGTTTTTTTGTGTCCTGACCCAGTACCAAGGCCATGGAGTAGAAACTTACTGCCTCACTGATTTCTAAGTGTCTTTATGTTTATCCCAGCATCTGACAATTGCTGAGAGGTCAGCGTTACTGGGCTTCCCAGGGAGCTCAGGGTAATGAACCTGCCTGCAATGCATGAGATGCAGGAGACTCAGGTTTGATCCCTGGGTTGGGAAGATCCCCTGGAGGAGGAAATGGGAACTCATTCCTGTAGTCTTGCCTGGAGAATTCCTGGAACAGAGGAGCCTGGCAGACTCCAGTCAATGGGCTTGCAAAGAGTCAGACATGACTGGGCAACTGAACATGCACAGCACACTGTTACTGAGGTCAGGGCTGCACACTGCTTCACAGACTCAGCCTGTGCCTCTGGGATCATAGCCCCAGATCTTGGTGACTAGTCTATGTGCTCAGGTTTGCTCCCGTCTTATATCTCCTTCCAGGCCCTTCGTGTTTCTGGCATTGGATCTGCTCTTCCAGGCTCCTCAATTTCCTGTCTCTATAAATGTAGTCCTTGTAATTCTACAATACAGACCTAAATCATTCCACCTGGCATCACTGGAGTCCAATCCCAGGCTGGAAAAGAGAACCACTCCTCCCCACCAGGGAGCCCGAATTCACAGCAGAATGATAAAGTCACTCTCTGGCCAGAACTTGGAGGTCCCCCTTGTCCTATATCATGGCCTTTATGTCACCATTTTTGCATTTGCACGCATCAACTGCTAATTCACTGCTTCCACAACCCTCCAGAGCAAACCTCCACGAGCTTCAGAACTGCTATTCCTCCTGAAAGACACAGTAGCAGGGCCTGCACAGAAGAAGAGGATTGTTCTGAGATCAAGTGTGATCTCAGTGAGGATTCAGACACGCTGGGCATGGGAAGATATGGATGCTGACTTGGCAATTATTAAGTAGCGACAAGGCAACGCACAGAAGAAAGACTGTGGACGATCCGTGAGCCTGGTGCTTCAGCTACATGCTAAGACCTTGCGGTCTTGCTCCACCCGTGGAAATGTAGACCCTTCCAATAGCTCTAGGTTGCATTTTTCCATCTTTCACTACAGAAATGAATGATGGCTGTCTTCAGTACTTTATAACATAGACGCTATAGACTATATAAACAGATATAACCTGGAAAAGTCTGGCTTGGATAGCCCTTTGTAACATTACTACAAGAGCACACAAGCTCTGGTATTACATGTTCATTTCACTAACAGGAGAAGTTAGGAAATGCACAAGGAGGAAAACACAAAGAGCGACCCTATACGTTACATTCATGGAGCAAAGTTTGGTGAATTCTTTGTTATTTTGAACGCTACACTAAAACACCCTTTTGGCTGGTAACATATCACTTCTCACAGTAAAGTGGTTAACGAGTCACCTACTTTTTTATTTTATGTATGCAGTGGTAGACCCTAGACTCGAATGCGTTCCCCAAGCACATACCAAGACAAAGGACACATATATGCTCTGTGGTGTTCACAGAATGAACAGGCTCCAAAGCCTAATCTGGATGCCTGGTGTGATCATGATTAAAAAGAAGAGAAACGGATTTGCCTAAATTAGCATTCCCTGAATTTCAAAGATGTTTAAGTTCATATTTATTTTACAAACTGTGTTCTGCAGGTTAAATGGCCTGTGTATGTGTGTGTATAAACATACATGTACACGTATATATACATATATACGTATATATCTGACTCTGTGCGACCTTATGGATTGTAACCTACAAGGTTCCTCTGTTCATGGATTCTCCAGCCTAGGATAGGCCTAGGATTCTCCATGCCCTCTTCCATGTGGTCTTCCTGGCCCAGGGATTGAACATGTGAGTCCTGCATTGCAGGTGGAATCTTTACCACTCAGTCACCTGGGAAGCCCCATATATGTCTGCATATATATATAGAGAGAGAGAGACAGACAGACAGAGACAGACAGACAGAGACAGAGAGACAGAGACAGAGAGAACCAGAGAGAGACAGAGAAAGAGAGCGAAGGGAATGGCAACCCACTCCAGTATTCTTGCCTGGAGAATCTCATGCACAGAGGAGCTGGAAGGCTACAGTCCATGGGGTCGCAAAGCGTCACGCATGACTGAGCAAGTGGCACACACGCACACACACATACACATAAAAATGATACAGATATACACTTATGGAAGTGTGAAAGAATTGCTGCTCAGTTGTGTCCAACTCTTTGTTATCCTGTGGATTGTAGCCTACCAGCCTCTTCTGTCCATGGAATTCTCCAGGTAAGAATACTGGACTGGGTAGCCATTCCCTTCTCCAGGGGACCTTCCTGACCCAGTGACTGAACCTAGGTCTCCTGCATTGCAGGCAGGTTCTTTACCATCTCAGCCACAAGGGAAGGCCCATGTATATTTATACATATATAAAAATTTACTTCCTTCTCCAGATGTTAGAAAATTAGAAACTTGAATTAAAAGCCTTAGTCTGAATTAAAATTGATTTATTGTTTCATGTGCTGAATATCTGTGTATCAATCGTCTATCACATAATAGAAACGATGATGACTCTGGAGCCCGCTTATGTGGCTATTTCTTATCGGCAGCCAAGTTTTGATCATTCTGACTCCCCTCTCCTCTTTCATGCGCATCTATCCCATGACATCACACTTGATACTTGTCAAAATTTTTCTTCATAACTTTTCCTCTTTATTGTTGTTCAGTTGCTCAGTCGAGTCCGACTCTTTGTGACCCCATGGACTGCAGCACACCAGGCTTTCCTGTCCTTCACCAACTCCTAGAGCTTGCTCAAACTCATTTCCATTGAGTCAACGATACTATTCAACCATCTCATTCTCTATTGCCCCCTTCTCCTCCTGCCTTCAGTCTTTCCCAGCATCATCAAGGTCTTTTCCAATGAGTTGGCTCTTCGCATCAGGTGGCCAAAGTATTGGAGCTTCAGCTTCAGCATCAGTCCTTCCAATGAATATTCAGGACTGATTTCCTTTAGGATGGACTGGTTGGATCTCCTTGCTATTCAAGGGACACTCACGAGTCTTCTCCAACACCTCAGTTCAAAAAGGTCAACTGCTTGGTGCTCATCGTTCCTTACAGTCCAACTCACATCCATACATGACTACTATAAAACCATAGCCTTGACTAGCCGGACCTTTGTCAGCAAAGTGATGTCTCTGTCATTTAATATGCTGTTTGTCATAACTTTGTTGCCATAGTTACTAGATAACTAGATACTTTTCCAACTAGATATTTTAATAAAAAACTATAACTATTCTCCCCACTCCCAAACACACACATGCAAATGTAAGCAAGGAGAGGACTTCCTGGTACAGACCCCTCCCTGCTGTCTTCAGCTTTACCTTGTTTCCCCCCATGTCCTCTGCTTTAGCTCCTAGCATAACCAGATAATAGAATATGATGCACTTTTCCTGAGTTGTTTTACAGATGCGGAAACCTCAACTAAATGGAAGAAATTAAGCACTTGATGACCAGAGCACGCAGAACTCAGACATACTGCTGCCTGACAACTGGAAAGGTTAGCCTGGTCACCTCATCATCAACAGCCAGAGAACTTTGCACAAGCTGATCGTTTACGCTCTGACCCCCTCTGTCGCCTGGACTTTAAAAATGGTCTTCCGAAGCCCATCAGGGAGTTCAGGCTCCCTGCGCATGCGCTGCCGGGGCTCCTGGGCGGACACCGGCCGTGCACTGCCCTTGCCTTCAGCAGCTTCACAAGCTGCTGTCAGGAGGCCGGCTTCACTTTGCACAGGTGAGTGCCCAAGTTTGGTTTAGTAACACACGCGCATGCCCCCCACTCACAAACATGCACGTTCAAGAACACACATGCAAGAAGACATGGGCAGTAACACACACACACACACACACACACACACACACACACACTGTGCATTCTCCCTGTGAAAACCCAATGGGACACCTATCGATGGAAACTGAAATCAGATCACAGACCTGTCACAGACGCAATGGCTCACGTGGGGCTTCAGAAGAAGGGTCCCAGTGCCTGGCCTGCCACACCTAGATGAGAGTGCGCCTGCCCCTGGGCTTTCACTTCCTGCCTTTCCCAGTTTTGAAGCCTCCTTTCATCCTGCACCATGCCCCGTACACCTCGTGTGGTTTCTCTGTCTGAATCACCAGCTTCACAACTTCTGTATTAATTGAGGTTCAAGTTTCAAGTTGGCATCGGTGATGGGGAAGCTCCCTCTCTCATCATTTTGAATAGATATGACCCTAAAAAGTGAAAATGGAAAACAATAGAGAAATGTATAGTGTAAGTAACTGAAAGAAAAAAAATAACAGTCTGAATGAACAGCAAATGGAAGAAACAGGTGGAAAAGAAAGTTGAATGTCTCAAGCTAGATTCAAACCAATGGATCTTTTTTTTTTAAATAAAGTAGTATTCTGCTCACCAAGTGAAACTGTTTCACAAATGATCTTATTTAATCAATAATTAATTGGAGCCAATAATAATAAACTATATTATTTATAACTGAGCACTCACGGACATGGGTTGAAGAAATGCATGTAAACATGGGTTGGAATGATTCCTTATTGGAATAATGGCATTTCACTTTCTCCAGAATGCTGACTGATAGCATCAGTATTGTGCAATTTAAAATGATAAAGGGATTCTGTCGGTTTCTTAATGATGCTTAAAATGATGCAGAAAACAGCGTGGGAGAGGTGGCAAGAAAGAAACACGTTGGACTGAGCATGGGGCGTTCTGGCAGCCCAGCTGCGTTAGTAATGTGGACCTGCTGCCTTTGTCCACATGGATGACTTGGGTGGCTCAGGGCCACCCAGCCATGTGGTTTGAGGAGTTTCCCACTGGGGGAGATGGATTTGAACTGGTCCAGCCACAGTCTCCCACCCAGTCCCACTTGTGACCAGAGTCATGTGTTTGTGAGAGAGCTCGCTGTTTTCAGGGGTAAGATTGATGATGAAGAAACAGAGTCAAAAAGGAAAACAGCCAGCCGAGCCATGGATCCCCAGCCTCTGGCCTGTCCACAGCCTCTTCTGACCAGCTAAGCAGACTCTTGCCTGTAGCTGGGGAAAGAGGACTCGCCGGGGACTGCTGGCACCATGACAACCTTGGCCAGAAAGGCCTGCTATTGCGACACAGTTCAGTCCAGTCGCTCAGTTGTGTCCAACTCTTTGCAACCCCATGGACTGCAGCACGCCAGGCTTCCCTGGCCATCACCATCTCCCAGAGATTGCACAACTCACGTTCATTGAATTGGTGATGCCATCCAATCATCTCATCCTCTGTCATCCCCTTCTCCTCCTGCCTTCAATCCTTCCCAGCATCAGGGTCTTTTCTGATGAGTTGGCTCTTTGCATCAGGTGGCCAAAGTATTGGAATTTCAGCTTCAGTATCAGTCCTTCCAATAATATTCAGGACTGACTTCCTTTAGAACGGACTGGTTGGATCTCCTTGCAGTCCAAGGGACTCTCAAGAGTCCTCTCCAACAACACAGTTCAAAAGCATCAATTCTTCAGTCCTTAGCTACACAGAGACAACCTTATACCAAGATACAGGGAAATAAGAATCACAGCAGCAGTGAGCAAGAAACCCCAGCCTTCCTCTGCAGCAGTATCCAGAATATTGCCCATATTAAAATGTATCTTTAACATTATTTTCAGAAGCTCAATCTGCTCTTATAGTTTCCTAATTGTTCTACAAAAACAAGATAAGATCAAAATCTTTGATTTAATTATACCCTATCCCCAAATAAAATAAGGTTGTGTCCTCTTAAAGTGATTTGATAAAATAAAAATGACTCGATAAAAAACTTCCAACCAAGTTGAATTTAGAATCTGCATAAAATTTACTTCTTTTAATTCTGCATGTTAAGCAAAAAATTTTTTAAAAACCTTGATATTTCCTGAACATTTCTGAAATATTGAAAATTTCAGGGGTGGGGTGTGGATGACTGCAAATGTCATAGGGACTTAAAAGTGTCAATAAAACGATATAAAACTAAAGGAAGAAAGCTTTCCTCTCCTTCTTTACACTGGAACGTCTTCAAAATAGTGAAGTATCTTATGAATATGCATTCCTAAGTAAAGCAGTGGGAAACTGCCAAGCAAGGAATGGCCTGCCAAGGACAAGAGTCAGAAACAGCAAGCTAGAAAATGTAATCAGTATCGTGTGTAGGAAAATAAGACAACAGCTCCCAAGTGAACAATATTCTCCCATGCCTTACAGGATTTTCAAATTTAAGGCCTTGTATCAACAGCATGTCTTAACGTAATTTGACTCAATTTAAAACAGCTTCATCATCAAAAACAGCAATAATTTTTAAAAGTTGTGTTGATAAACCTATCTGAGTTTCACAAGGCTTTAGAAAGCTGTGTGCACATGTCATCTAGTTAATTCTCAATAGAAACATTTAGATGGCTCATTTGGCTAAATGTACTCACAGGAGTTTCATTTAGCTCCATTAATTGGAATTTTAGCCCCCACTTGATGGGGTCTCAGCCTCTCTGACCTCGCCCATGTGCAGAATTCTCGCTGGTGCCTGACAACCCAACTCAGGAAAGACAAGTTTAAAAAGCTGAGCCCAACACACGCTACTTTGTTCTTTTCACACTAGTCTCTTGCAGGAGTTGACAAAACGTCTTATTTTTGCCTGGTTTACAAGCTGAGAATGGGTCTTACATTTTTAATTTTTTAAAAAATAATAAAGGAAAAACACTATTTGGTGGCCCATGGAAATGATCTGAAATTCAAATTTTAGAGTGTATAAATAAAGTTTTATTGAAACACAGCCATGCCCGCTCACTTATGGTTTATTGGCCATGGCACCTTTGCTGAATTACATGCAGAGCTGAAGAGCTGCAGCAGAGACCATATCGCTCGCACAGCTGAACAAGTTAATTGACTCTTTACCAGCAAACATTTGAGTACCTCTACTCTGGTGGCTGAGACAAATGCGTGGGAGATGGGCCAGTCCTGCTTCTTGAGGGATGCCTGGTCCCCAGTGAAAGGCCAGGGCTTCCCTGGGTAGAGGGACTGCCCTTGGGGACATCAGTAGGGAGGTCCACCTAAGCGGGGCAGACCAAGTGGTCTATTAACCTGTCCTGTGTTAATATTTCCAAGATACTAAGCATGTGCCCTCCTATGGGGCAAGGAAGGGGCTACTTTCTTTGTGTTCTGGACATTTGACAGTTTTCAGTAACATCAAACTTAGGGTTTCCCTGATAGCTCAGTTGGTAAAGCATCTACCTGCAATGCAGGAGACCATGATTGGATTCCTCGGTTGGGAAGATCCCCTGGAGAAGAGAAAGGCCACCTGTGCCCGTATTCAGGCCTGGAGAATTCCATGGACTGAATAGTCTATGCAGTCGCAAAGAGTCGGACACGACTGAGCTGCTTTCATTTTCACTTTATAAGTCACAGCGTGAGAATGTCTTGAGTCCTGGACTGCAAAGAAGGTTTCACATGTGTACCATCTTCAGACACAGAGTGTTCCCCTGACACAGATCTGGGTGACGGGGCTGGCATTGCAGAGTTCCCAGTTAGAATCAGAAAAATCCCAAGGCCACGAGTTATGAAAACATAAAAGACACACTTACTTCATATAACAGCAAATGGGTAAAGCTGGGAGGTGAAAGCACAGGTCATATATATGAAATAAATACTAAAAATCACAAAACCATTTTCTTAGAGGTTCATTCAGAAGGTGAGGAGACTCTACACGGAACACACTTGCTGGCAGGGATGTGGCTCCCCAGGGCGGGGGGACCTCACCCGTACCCTGGTGAAGGCTGCCTGGGGTCCACACCACACACGGTACCCTGAGAGCTGACCTGCTTCTCCATCAGAATGTGCACTTTGCTCTCCTTGGAGACCTGGCATGGGGACAAGATGCTGATGAGCCTGCCCACTTTCCAGGCTCTGAAGAGTGTTACTTTTGAGCAGCAGCATTATCATTTTCCAGGCTACCAGGAATGCCCAGGAGTCTCAAGATCCCTCTTCCCGATACCTGTATCTACAAGCATAAAAACTGAAAGGCAACAAGATTGTGGCAAAAGAAGAAAAAAAATGCAGGAATCAGACAGGCTTTGCTCTGAAGTAATTTTCTTGGGATGCACTCTGGCAGGCTCCTCTTGACATTGAACCGATGTTGAGAAGATGGCTCATTTCTGTTTTAGGGTGTGGAAGGAAAGGGTATCACTCAGAGGAAAAGGAGATAAAACCAGCCCCTGAGTAGATGCCCTCATTCTAGTGGGGGCACAATGGTCCCAGAGACTCGTGGTGGACGGGAGGCTGAGTCAGGAAGTCCTCACGTGCTTCCCTGCAGGGGAAAGAGGGAAAGAGTGTTTGTGAGAGTTCCTGGGGACTCACATTCCTGGGCCAGAGAAAGGAGCCAGGTGTGGGCCAGGTAGGAGAGGAAAGCACATCTCGGCAACGTCTCCACCCTCCTCCCCTGGTTCCGGCAAAGTAAACTTACACCAACTGCAGCCTCCTTCTACCCAGAGCGCCCACCAGTCTGAAGCAAGGGGGTATAGCTGACTGTCCCTGTCACTCTGCCAAACTGAAAGAGAATCAGAGCTAGATTTTTTTTTTTTTTTTATGGAGAATTCCATGGACTGAATAGTCTATGCAGTCGCAAAGAGTCGGACACGACTGAGCTGCTTTCATTTTCACTTTATAAGTCACAGCGTGAGAATGTCTTGAGTCCTGGACTGCAAAGAAGGTTTCACATGTGTACCATCTTCAGACACAGAGTGTTCCCCTGACACAGATCTGGGTGACGGGGCTGGCATTGCAGAGTTCCCAGTTAGAATCAGAAAAATCCCAAGGCCACGAGTTATGAAAACATAAAAGACACACTTACTTCATATAACAGCAAATGGGTAAAGCTGGGAGGTGAAAGCACAGGTCATATATATGAAATAAATACTAAAAATCACAAAACCATTTTCTTAGAGGTTCATTCAGAAGGTGAGGAGACTCTACACGGAACACACTTGCTGGCAGGGATGTGGCTCCCCAGGGCGGGGGGACCTCACCCGTACCCTGGTGAAGGCTGCCTGGGGTCCACACCACACACGGTACCCTGAGAGCTGACCTGCTTCTCCATCAGAATGTGCACTTTGCTCTCCTTGGAGACCTGGCATGGGGACAAGATGCTGATGAGCCTGCCCACTTTCCAGGCTCTGAAGAGTGTTACTTTTGAGCAGCAGCATTATCATTTTCCAGGCTACCAGGAATGCCCAGGAGTCTCAAGATCCCTCTTCCCGATACCTGTATCTACAAGCATAAAAACTGAAAGGCAACAAGATTGTGGCAAAAGAAGAAAAAAAATGCAGGAATCAGACAGGCTTTGCTCTGAAGTAATTTTCTTGGGATGCACTCTGGCAGGCTCCTCTTGACATTGAACCGATGTTGAGAAGATGGCTCATTTCTGTTTTAGGGTGTGGAAGGAAAGGGTATCACTCAGAGGAAAAGGAGATAAAACCAGCCCCTGAGTAGATGCCCTCATTCTAGTGGGGGCACAATGGTCCCAGAGACTCGTGGTGGACGGGAGGCTGAGTCAGGAAGTCCTCACGTGCTTCCCTGCAGGGGAAAGAGGGAAAGAGTGTTTGTGAGAGTTCCTGGGGACTCACATTCCTGGGCCAGAGAAAGGAGCCAGGTGTGGGCCAGGTAGGAGAGGAAAGCACATCTCGGCAACGTCTCCACCCTCCTCCCCTGGTTCCGGCAAAGTAAACTTACACCAACTGCAGCCTCCTTCTACCCAGAGCGCCCACCAGTCTGAAGCAAGGGGGTATAGCTGACTGTCCCTGTCACTCTGCCAAACTGAAAGAGAATCAGAGCTAGATTTTTTTTTTTTTTTTATATCCCTTGCTTGATTTGAAACATGTGTGGACAAGGAATGTGGCCGACTTGGTTGCAACAGGAACGCGTGCCAACAGATGACAATTTTTATGGCCAGGACGCTTCCTCCTACCACAGCAATTAGTATCCAGTGGAAACCAGGCACTGTCTGCTTGTCACTTTCAATATCGTGTTGTTACTTAACGTTACAAAGTCCCAAACTTAGCATGAAGTCACCATCCCGTGTTGTCAGTTACAGAGGCCTAAGACTGTGACGCTGCTCCGTGGGGAGCGTCAGAGTTATTATTCGGCATTTTCCTCTTAACGGGAGGCTGTGTGTGGGGATTTGTCATGGAGAGGAGCTCTGGGCTTATTTGTTTCCTGTTCTCACTCGAACACACCCTCCCTGGTGGGAGCTGCAGCTGGTTGCCCTGGACTCCTTCTCCTTCATGCCAACAGACACACAGCCTCCCAGGGAGCAGCACAGGGCTCAGGCCTGCACACTGCATGCTGTGTGGCTATCTCCGTGAAGCCGCCCACACGAAAAATTGCTTGCCTTTCTATGGGCCATGAGCCTGGGAGTCAGGTCCAACCAGGGGAAGGTTCGAAGCAGTTGGGAGAGGCAGAGAGTCTGAGCCTGCACTTAGCTCTTCTTTGCCGAGGACTTGTCCTTAGGTCCAGAAAACCATTCATATTACTACCCCTCACTCCTCACAAAAGTGGAAACACCAGCATTCACCACTGTATCCAGATACCGTTTCAGGGAGAAGGGAGGCTTTATGTGGGGTGGGAGGAAGGTGGTGAAGCAGACTGGCTACAAAGCATTTGAAACCTCACCAGCCTGGATGGGAATGCTTTCTCCTTAGCACCTCCGCCTGAGGATTTCTCAGATTTCTTTTTTCTTTTTTTTATAATGCACACTAGTGAGCACCAAACTCTCCAGCCCTGGCCCCCCACCAACAATATGGGCTTCCCTGGTGGCTCAGTGGTAAAGAATCCATCTGCCAGTGCAGGAGATGTGGGTTTGATTCCTGGGTTGGAAAGATCCCCTGGAGAAGGAAATGGCAACCCACTGCAGCATTCTTGCCCCAGAAATCCCATGGACAGAAGAGCCTGGTGTGCTGCAGTCTATGGAGTCACAAAGAGTTGAACAGGGCTTAGCAACTGAGCTTGAAGGCATGCTCCCCGCAGGATATCTTGTCCAAGTCTTTGCAATGTATCAAGGCAGAGCAGTTCAAAGATTAGAACTAATTAACGTCTGTGGTTTTATTAGTGTCATAGTAATTTCCTCAGCTCACTGAACAACCAGAAACGGCCAAAGCACAGAAAACACTGGAATCACTGAAACTGGGCCTTCTAAGCTCTCAGAGCAGCCAGAGAATGAGGACTGAGGCTCAGAGGTGCTCCGTCTTGGCCTGGTAGCACTGGGCAGCAAAGAAAGCAAGATTTAGTCAAGAATCGTAGATGTGACATCTCATCACGTTTCCAGTCTTCAAGTTCTTAAAATTGTACCTTTTACTATTTTCTATTACACCTAAGCTTAATTACCAAGATGGGCAAACTCTTTTGTAATAATATAGACCTAAGGCTGGTATAAAACAAAGGTAAACATATGTGAAGTTACGTGCAAGGAAACACTGTGCCCCTGCTCAAGTCTCTTTAAAGCTTAACACAAAGTAAAGATTAAAAAAAGAAGCACTGATAGGTGAGGCTTTCAGTCTTTGCCTGAGTTTTCTGTGTAAATCGATAAGGAAGCTGTGACCAGTCTTGGGAAAAGATGTAAACAGGACAATGTTTGAAGTCTATTTCTGTGAAGGACTTGGTTGCACAATTGCCCACCATCACACTGTCTAAGCTCTTCTCTCTGGCTCCAAGTCCCCATGAAATTTCAGGAGGAGTCTGACATCTTGGTCCTTACCTGCATATTTTCTAGACTGAGACCAACATGCGCCCCTCCACTGCTGCTGCTGCTGCTAAGTCGCTTCAGTCGTGTCCAACTCTGTGCGACCCCCGAGATGGCAGCCCACCAGGCTCCCCCATCCCTGGGATTCTCCAGGTAAGAATAGTGGAGTGGGTTGCCATTTCCTTTTTCAATGCATGAAAGTGAAAAGTGAAAGAGAAGTCGCTCAGTCATGTCTGACTCTTAGCGACCCCATGGACTGCAGCTTACCAGGCTCTTCCATCCATGGAATTTGCCCCCCCACCACTACATATATCGAAAAGAAGATTAAACATTACATATATACAGTGGAATATTACTCAGCTGTTAAAAATAATGCCATTTGCAGCAACATGGATGGGCCTAGAGAATGTCACACTGAGTGGAGTAAGTCAGACAGAGAAGGAGAAATGTCGCATGACATCCCTTGTGTGTGGAATCTAAAAAGAGAAATGATGCAAAATGAACTTGCACAACAGAAACAGACACACGGACTTCAAGAACCAAGCTTGCGGTTGCCAGAGGGGAGGAGAGGGGAAAGGGATAGGAGGGGAGTCTGGTATGAGCATGTACACAGGGCTGTCTTTAAAATGGGTAACCAGCAAGGACCTGCTGCCCAGCACAGGAAGTTCTGCTCAATGCCAGCCTGCGAGGGGAGGGGAGTTTGACAGAGAAGGGAAATGTGCGTATGTCTGGCTGAGCCCCTTTGCTGTTCACCTAGTACAACATTGTTTGCTAATGGGCTATACTCCAATAAAAACAAAAAGCTTAAAAGGAGAAAAAAAAAAGATGATGTATACTATCATGTAAGAAACGAAGCGCCAGTCTAGGTTCAATACAGGATACAGGATGCTTGGGGCTGGTGCACAGGATGATCCAGGGAGATGATATGGGGTGGGAGGTGGGAGGGGGCTTCAGCATTGGGAGATCGTGTACACCTGTGGCTGATTCATGTCAATGTATGGCAAAACAAATACAGTACTGTAATGCAGAATAAAGTATTAAAAAAATAAAGAAAGAAAGAAAGAAAAAAATAAAAAAAAAAAGAAAAAAGAAAAATCGAAAGCACAGTCGCTAAGCAATACATTTCACAAGAGTAATTTGGGATGGAACATAGGCAGGGCTAGAGGGACGGATTCCTCCAGCTTGTTTGGATGTCAATGGCACTTTATGGTTTCATGAACATAAGTGTAAAATTAATCCCTTGTGAGTCATTCTCTAAGAAAC
Organism: Litocranius walleri; assembly: GCA_006410535.1. Classification (NCBI taxonomy): domain Eukaryota; kingdom Metazoa; phylum Chordata; class Mammalia; order Artiodactyla; family Bovidae; genus Litocranius; species Litocranius walleri. Next base: position 4,775,763 of record SJYG01000068.1, read on the forward strand.
TAAAAACCAAAGTGCTGGCATGAGGCAAGGAGCCCCACAGGCTCAAGTGTCCTAATGCCAAGGAAATGTATTTTTTTCTGTCCGTTCCTGGCATGTATTGTATTAACTTTTTAAAAAATCAACCTTGTCATTTTTCTTAGTAATTTCACTTTGGAATTTCAAAAGATCAAGTTTTCTCATTCATTGCACTTTATTTAGTAAAATTTAAATCCAATCCAGATGAACAACTAAGATCTTAAAGATAAAAAACCTATTTGTTAGTCTGATAAAAGCATTTTGAGTGAAACTTTGAAAGCATTATACTATATTTATTTCACTCTTTGAATACTGTCTAATTCCTATAGAGTTGCAATAGTAGATCATAAAGTAACATTTCCTTATAAATGATGCGTTTGAACTGTGGTGTTAGAGAAGACTCTTGAGAGTCCCTTGGACTGCAAGGAGATCCAACCAGTCCATCCTAAAGGAGATCAGTCTTGGGTGTTCATTGGAAGTACTGATGCTGAAGCTGAAACTCCAATACTTTGGAGTTGCCTCATTGGAAAAGACTCTGATGCTGGGAGGGATTGGGGGCAGGAGGAGAAGGGGATGACAGAGGATGAGATGGCTGGATGGCATCACCGACTCAATGGACATGGGTTTGGGTGGACTCCAGGAGTTGGCGATGGGCAGGGAGGCCTGGTGTGCTGTGGTGCACGGGGTCGCAAAGAGTCGGACACGACTGAGCAACTGAACTGAACTGAACTGAAGACATATAAGCAAACTAATAACATCGTTTCATGAAAAATAGAATATACACATGTATGCATCCTTGTGGGCCTCCCAGGTAGCACTAGTGGTGGAGGACCCTCCTGCCTAAAAAAGACACATACAAGATGCAGGCTTGATCCTTGGGTCAGGAAGATTCCCCTGGAGGAAGACTTGGCAACCCTCCCCAGTTTTCTTACCTGGAGAATTCCCTGGACAGAAGAGCACGGCAGGCTACAGTTCACAGGGTAGCAAAGAGACTCAAATGAAGCAACTTAGCCTGCATGCATGCCTGACCCCTTTATTAGATTGTTATAATAGATACATATATGAGAGCAATGTTTACTTCCTGCCAAGAAAAGGACTATATTTGCTCTCTCACCTGAAGCAATAAAAAAAAATGAAATAACATAAATAAATGAAACCCACATTATGAAACAGTGATCCCTGAGCGATGAAAAACCAATGATGAGCCCTACAATTGCTCCAAGTTCCTGCCTTGGGTTTCCAGGCCCAGGCAAGGCGGGGTGGGCCTCAGAGGCCTGCAGTAGGCAGAATTCCCTGCAGAGAGCACCAAAGAGGAGTCAGCACCGAGAGAGACCTCCAGAGACCTGTAGAGGGTCCCCGGGAACAATCGGGCTGAGTGCGACGGCTTGTGGGGAAGCTACTGAAAGCTGGGGCAAGAACCTCAGGGAAGTGCGGGAGGAGCAGCGTCAGGAGCTCACACGGGGCTGAGAACACAGTCTGTGCCCACCAGGTAAGCAGGAAAATCCACCATTTGTGGACTGCTGGCCAGAGTACACAGAAGTCTT
>SJYG01000068.1:4777829-4888935 GCA_006410535.1 Litocranius walleri
GTGTACACCTGTGGCTGATTCATGTCAATGTATGGCAAAACAAATACAGTACTGTAATGCAGAATAAAGTATTAAAAAAATAAAGAAAGAAAGAAAGAAAAAAATAAAAAAAAAAAGAAAAAAGAAAAATCGAAAGCACAGTCGCTAAGCAATACATTTCACAAGAGTAATTTGGGATGGAACATAGGCAGGGCTAGAGGGACGGATTCCTCCAGCTTGTTTGGATGTCAATGGCACTTTATGGTTTCATGAACATAAGTGTAAAATTAATCCCTTGTGAGTCATTCTCTAAGAAACTAAAAACCAAAGTGCTGGCATGAGGCAAGGAGCCCCACAGGCTCAAGTGTCCTAATGCCAAGGAAATGTATTTTTTTCTGTCCGTTCCTGGCATGTATTGTATTAACTTTTTAAAAAATCAACCTTGTCATTTTTCTTAGTAATTTCACTTTGGAATTTCAAAAGATCAAGTTTTCTCATTCATTGCACTTTATTTAGTAAAATTTAAATCCAATCCAGATGAACAACTAAGATCTTAAAGATAAAAAACCTATTTGTTAGTCTGATAAAAGCATTTTGAGTGAAACTTTGAAAGCATTATACTATATTTATTTCACTCTTTGAATACTGTCTAATTCCTATAGAGTTGCAATAGTAGATCATAAAGTAACATTTCCTTATAAATGATGCGTTTGAACTGTGGTGTTAGAGAAGACTCTTGAGAGTCCCTTGGACTGCAAGGAGATCCAACCAGTCCATCCTAAAGGAGATCAGTCTTGGGTGTTCATTGGAAGTACTGATGCTGAAGCTGAAACTCCAATACTTTGGAGTTGCCTCATTGGAAAAGACTCTGATGCTGGGAGGGATTGGGGGCAGGAGGAGAAGGGGATGACAGAGGATGAGATGGCTGGATGGCATCACCGACTCAATGGACATGGGTTTGGGTGGACTCCAGGAGTTGGCGATGGGCAGGGAGGCCTGGTGTGCTGTGGTGCACGGGGTCGCAAAGAGTCGGACACGACTGAGCAACTGAACTGAACTGAACTGAAGACATATAAGCAAACTAATAACATCGTTTCATGAAAAATAGAATATACACATGTATGCATCCTTGTGGGCCTCCCAGGTAGCACTAGTGGTGGAGGACCCTCCTGCCTAAAAAAGACACATACAAGATGCAGGCTTGATCCTTGGGTCAGGAAGATTCCCCTGGAGGAAGACTTGGCAACCCTCCCCAGTTTTCTTACCTGGAGAATTCCCTGGACAGAAGAGCACGGCAGGCTACAGTTCACAGGGTAGCAAAGAGACTCAAATGAAGCAACTTAGCCTGCATGCATGCCTGACCCCTTTATTAGATTGTTATAATAGATACATATATGAGAGCAATGTTTACTTCCTGCCAAGAAAAGGACTATATTTGCTCTCTCACCTGAAGCAATAAAAAAAAATGAAATAACATAAATAAATGAAACCCACATTATGAAACAGTGATCCCTGAGCGATGAAAAACCAATGATGAGCCCTACAATTGCTCCAAGTTCCTGCCTTGGGTTTCCAGGCCCAGGCAAGGCGGGGTGGGCCTCAGAGGCCTGCAGTAGGCAGAATTCCCTGCAGAGAGCACCAAAGAGGAGTCAGCACCGAGAGAGACCTCCAGAGACCTGTAGAGGGTCCCCGGGAACAATCGGGCTGAGTGCGACGGCTTGTGGGGAAGCTACTGAAAGCTGGGGCAAGAACCTCAGGGAAGTGCGGGAGGAGCAGCGTCAGGAGCTCACACGGGGCTGAGAACACAGTCTGTGCCCACCAGGTAAGCAGGAAAATCCACCATTTGTGGACTGCTGGCCAGAGTACACAGAAGTCTTATCTAAGCCCCAGACCATGGTTTTCCAGTATTTACTTCATTGGCATTTTGGTCTGGATAATTATTTATTATGCAGTGTTTGTCCTGTGCATTGTAGAAGGGTTAACACCCTCCCTGATTATCAGCCTGTTAGATGCGAAGTCCATAAATCCCACACACACTGCCAAATGTTCCTTGAAGATAAAATCATTCCTCACTGAACACCACTGCCTTAGACTGACCGGTCTTACATAAATAGTCTTAGACTGCCTTTGCCAGTCCTGTATAACAGATCTTCTGGGCAAGACACAGAAGTATGAAAACAGTTACAAGTAAATTAATAGCATCTCAGGACAAAGTTCAAGATATTTAAAAGGAAACAAAATTATCCAGTACATAAGATCAAATCACAGTATCTTGGATTACATAAAATTTACAAAGTTTTCAAATAAAAAAGAAAATATGCTCCATAAGGAGAAAACCTAATCAATTGAAAATGGCCCAGTACTAATGCAGGTGGCATATTAAACAGACAATGTCTTGGAACAGTTATTGTAACTATGCTTCACATGCTTGACACGGTAAGTAAAGACATGGACTATTTTCAGAACACCCAAATCAGATTTCTAGAGATGAGAAATGCATGTCAGATTCTGAAATACGCCGGATGGGAATAGTGACGGACAAGACATGACAGAAAGAACCACAAATGCCACGGTAACTCATAAACAAGACAGGAGAACCAGAACAAAAACTGTTTTATCTGTGATCGAAGAAGACAGATATATGCAGAATAATGCACATGTCGTTAAAGTCACTGAAAGAAAATGGACAGAAGACGAAAGGAAGGAGCGGAGGAGGGAAGGGAGAAAGGAAAGGGAAGAGGGAGCGAGGGCAGAAGAAAGGAGGTTAATGGTGAGAAACTTTCTTTCTAATATGGTAAAAATTATAGCCCCATAGATTCAAGAAGCACCATGAGACACAAGGACAAAGTGCATGAAGACAGTCACATTAAGACACTTGGCGTTTTGCCAAAGACATGAAGATGGCTGATGAGCGTGTTAAAGAGATATTCAGTGTCGCTGGTCATGCAGGCCAGTCCTCAGGCGCGTCCGGCTCTCTGCGACCCCGTGAATTGCAGCACACCAGGCCCCCCTGCCCATCACCAACTCCCGGAGTGCACTCAGACTCACGTCCATGGAGTGGGTGATGCCGTCCAGCCATCTCATCCTTGGTCATCCCCTTCTCCTCCTGCCCCTAATCCCTCCCAGCATTAGAGTCTTTTCCAATGAGTCAATTCTTTGCATGAGATGGCCAAAGTACTGGAGCTTCAGCTTATCATTAGGGAAATGTAAATCAAACCACAGTGAGCTATCACCTCATTCACACTGGGATGACTACTCTAAAAAAATATGTATCAAGTTTTGGTGAGAATGTGGAGTAATTGAAACCCTTGTGCACTGCTTGTGGGAATGTAAAATGATGCATTACTGTATGGAGGACAGGATGGAGGTTCCTCAAAAAATTAAATATAGAGCTACCATTTGCTCCAGAAATTCCAGTTCTGCGTATATATCCAAGGAAATGACAGCAGAGTCTCCAAGCCTCATCTGTTCAGGGCAGGCTTAATCACCGTGGCCAAAAGGAGGAAGCACCCGAGTGTCCATCAGTGGAGGAGCGGATAAACAGAATGGAGAAGCAGCCTCTTAAAAAGGAGGGAATCTTGACTCATGCTGCACACGTGGTTGAAACTTAAGGACATTCTAACAAGTGAAATAAGTGAAAGTGAATGTTGCTCAGCCGTGCCTGACTCTGTGACCCCAGGGACTGTAGCCAGCCAGGCTCTCCTGGCCATGGGATTCTCCAGGCAAGAATGCTGGAGTGGGTTGTCATTTCCTTCTCCAGGGGATCTTCCCAACCAGACATTGAACCCAGGTCTCTTGCATTGCAGCCAGATTCTTCACTGTCTGAATCACCAAGAAAGCCCAATAAGTTATAAAAATAAACCAGTCACAGAAAGATAGATACTGTATAATTCCCCCTATATGAGTTATCTAGAGACAGAAAGTAGAATGATGGATGCCAGGGGCTGGGGTAAGGTGGAAATGAAGAGCTCTTTAAAGGATATCATTTCAGTTTTGCAAGATGAAAAGAACTCTGGAGATTGCACAGCAACATAAATGTATTTAACACTACTGAATCACACACTTAAAAATAGTTAAAACTGTAAATTTTATGTTATATATATATTTTTTTACCACAAATAAACATTTTTAAAGATAATAGGGGACTACTATGAACAATTTTATGTCAGTAAATTTGACAGGCAGGAAATGGACAAATCCCTTGAAAGACAAAAAAACTATCAAAACACAGTGAAGAAAGAGATAACCTAAATCAGCCCCATGTCTATTAAGGCAGCTGAATTTATAGTTAAACATCTCCCCTCTAAGACATATCAGGAAAAGATGGTTTCACTACTGAATTCCACCAAACACACCAGGCCCCCCTGCCCATCACCAACTCCCGGAGTGCACTCAGACTCACGTCCATGGAGTGGGTGATGCCGTCCAGCCATCTCATCCTTGGTCATCCCCTTCTCCTCCTGCCCCTAATCCCTCCCAGCATTAGAGTCTTTTCCAATGAGTCAATTCTTTGCATGAGATGGCCAAAGTACTGGAGCTTCAGCTTATCATTAGGGAAATGTAAATCAAACCACAGTGAGCTATCACCTCATTCACACTGGGATGACTACTCTAAAAAAATATGTATCAAGTTTTGGTGAGAATGTGGAGTAATTGAAACCCTTGTGCACTGCTTGTGGGAATGTAAAATGATGCATTACTGTATGGAGGACAGGATGGAGGTTCCTCAAAAAATTAAATATAGAGCTACCATTTGCTCCAGAAATTCCAGTTCTGCGTATATATCCAAGGAAATGACAGCAGAGTCTCCAAGCCTCATCTGTTCAGGGCAGGCTTAATCACCGTGGCCAAAAGGAGGAAGCACCCGAGTGTCCATCAGTGGAGGAGCGGATAAACAGAATGGAGAAGCAGCCTCTTAAAAAGGAGGGAATCTTGACTCATGCTGCACACGTGGTTGAAACTTAAGGACATTCTAACAAGTGAAATAAGTGAAAGTGAATGTTGCTCAGCCGTGCCTGACTCTGTGACCCCAGGGACTGTAGCCAGCCAGGCTCTCCTGGCCATGGGATTCTCCAGGCAAGAATGCTGGAGTGGGTTGTCATTTCCTTCTCCAGGGGATCTTCCCAACCAGACATTGAACCCAGGTCTCTTGCATTGCAGCCAGATTCTTCACTGTCTGAATCACCAAGAAAGCCCAATAAGTTATAAAAATAAACCAGTCACAGAAAGATAGATACTGTATAATTCCCCCTATATGAGTTATCTAGAGACAGAAAGTAGAATGATGGATGCCAGGGGCTGGGGTAAGGTGGAAATGAAGAGCTCTTTAAAGGATATCATTTCAGTTTTGCAAGATGAAAAGAACTCTGGAGATTGCACAGCAACATAAATGTATTTAACACTACTGAATCACACACTTAAAAATAGTTAAAACTGTAAATTTTATGTTATATATATATTTTTTTACCACAAATAAACATTTTTAAAGATAATAGGGGACTACTATGAACAATTTTATGTCAGTAAATTTGACAGGCAGGAAATGGACAAATCCCTTGAAAGACAAAAAAACTATCAAAACACAGTGAAGAAAGAGATAACCTAAATCAGCCCCATGTCTATTAAGGCAGCTGAATTTATAGTTAAACATCTCCCCTCTAAGACATATCAGGAAAAGATGGTTTCACTACTGAATTCCACCAATGTGGGAGAAAGACAAAATTATAATTCCACAGAAGCTCAGCTGGAAAATGGAAAAGGAGACTATACTTCCCAGCTCATTTTATGAGGCCATCACTTTTTAAAAGTCAGCTGTTGCAAGAAAGAGGACTATAGATTTTATGAACATAGAAGAGTGAAAATTCTAAGCCAAAAGTGTCACCAAATCTATCTCAACAGTATATGAAATATAACAGAGTGAGATTACTCCCAGAAATGCAAAATGAGTTTAACATTCAAAATCAATCAATATGATTTATAACATTAACAAAGGTGAGAATGCAATGAATATCTGAATAAAAGCAGAAAAGGCATTTCTCAAAACTCAACATCAGATCTTTATAAAATCTTTCAGTAAATGAAGAATAGAAGGCTACATTCTTAACCTGAAAATGGGTGTCTGTGAAAAAGGCATGGCACAGATGATATCATACCTAAGGCAAAGGAATTAGTGTTTCTCTGTTAAGCTGTGAAGCCGCGGATGCACAAGACAGCTGATGGAAACCCGAAACGGTGCAGTCACTTGGAAAATGAATGTCTTTCTTAAAAAGCTAAAGTTACACCTACCTTATGATCTAGCCATAGGCATTTATCCGAAAGAAAAAAAATGTCCACACCCATACAAACCCTTGTACACAGATGTTCACGGCGTCTTTATTGGTAATAGCTAAGAAACAACCCAATTTTCCATCAACAGATTTGTTGTTTAGTCATTAAGTAGGTCATGCCCAGCTCTTTGTGATCCCATGAACTGCTGCACGCCAGGCTTCTTTAACGATCTCCCTCAGTTTGCTCAAACTCACGTTCACTGAGTTTGTGATGCCATCCAACCATCTCATCCTCTGTCGTCCCCTGCTCCTCCTGCCCTCAATCTTTCCCAGCATCAGGGTCTTTTCCAGTGAGTCTGCTCTTCACATCACGTGGCCAAAGTATCAGAGCTTCAGCTTCAGCATCAGTCCTTCCAGTGAATATTCAGGGTTGACTTCCTTTAGGATTGACTGGTTTGATCTCCTTGCTGTTCAAGGGACTCTCAAGAGTCTTCATCACCACGATTCAAAAGCATCAATTCTTAGGCACTCAGCCTCATTTATGGTCCAGCTCTCACATCCATACATGACTACTGGGAAAAACATAGTTTTGAATATATGGACCTTCGTCAGCAAAGTGAAGTCTCTGCTTTTTAATACACCATCTAGATCTGTCATAGCTTTTCTTCCAAATAGCAAGTGCCTTTTAATTTTGTGGCTACAGTCACAGTCCACAGCGATTCTGGAGCCCAAGAAAATGAAATCTGACCCTGTTTTCATGTTTTCCCCATCTATTTGCCATAAAGTGATGGGATTGAATGCGATGATCTTAGCTTTTTGAATATTGAGTTTTAAGCCAGCTTTTTCACTCCTCTCTTTCATCCTCATCAAGAGGCTTTTTAGTTCCTCTTTACTTTCTGCCATTAAAGTGGTGTCATCTTCATATCTGAGGTTGTTGATATTTCTCTCAGCAATCTTGATTCCAGCTTGTGAGTCATCAAGCCCAGCATTTCATATGATGTCCTCAGCATATAAGTTAAATAAGCAGGGTGGCAATATGCAGCCTTGATGCACTCCTTTCCCAGTTTTGGACCAGGCTGTTATTTCATGCCCAGTTCTGTTCTTTCTTTCTCAGGAGGCAGAAAAAGGGGTCTCATATTTTTGTGTTTTCAAGAGTATTCCACAGTTTGTTCTGATCCATACAGTCAAAGGCTTTAGCTAGTCAATGAAGGAGAAGTAGATTTTTTTATGTATAAACAAAAACCTATACCACCTAAACACCTATACCACCCAGCAGTAAGAAAGAGTGGAATATTGATACATGCAATGACCTTGATGGATCTCAAAAAGCTATGCTGAGTAAAAGAAACCAGACAAAAACGAGTACATAACATATTATTCCATTTATGTAAAAATTCTGTGGAAAACAAAGTAATCTATAGCAATGGAAAGCACATCAGAGGTTTACTGGAATCAGAGGTGCCAGCGAAAGTGTAAAAAAAATCTGTAAATGTTCAAATTTCTTGCCAGAAACCCACCTTTAAAAGAAGAAAGTATTCCCTTCAGGTGGACAAATTCAAATAGTTAGGATATTTTATTTATATGTATAAAATCTCAAACTATCCTTGAAAGTACCTTGGAAGACACGGTGCCCATTGAGACTGTCGAGTTCTGGAAATGCCACTGACTGTAACACAGGAAAGTGCAGAGCAGGTCAAGAGGAACTAAGAAGAAACTTCCTGGTTATATCCTGAGAGGGGAACATGTCAGCAACTCCAAAGTGAGTCTGCTCTTCACATCACGTGGCCAAAGTATCAGAGCTTCAGCTTCAGCATCAGTCCTTCCAGTGAATATTCAGGGTTGACTTCCTTTAGGATTGACTGGTTTGATCTCCTTGCTGTTCAAGGGACTCTCAAGAGTCTTCATCACCACGATTCAAAAGCATCAATTCTTAGGCACTCAGCCTCATTTATGGTCCAGCTCTCACATCCATACATGACTACTGGGAAAAACATAGTTTTGAATATATGGACCTTCGTCAGCAAAGTGAAGTCTCTGCTTTTTAATACACCATCTAGATCTGTCATAGCTTTTCTTCCAAATAGCAAGTGCCTTTTAATTTTGTGGCTACAGTCACAGTCCACAGCGATTCTGGAGCCCAAGAAAATGAAATCTGACCCTGTTTTCATGTTTTCCCCATCTATTTGCCATAAAGTGATGGGATTGAATGCGATGATCTTAGCTTTTTGAATATTGAGTTTTAAGCCAGCTTTTTCACTCCTCTCTTTCATCCTCATCAAGAGGCTTTTTAGTTCCTCTTTACTTTCTGCCATTAAAGTGGTGTCATCTTCATATCTGAGGTTGTTGATATTTCTCTCAGCAATCTTGATTCCAGCTTGTGAGTCATCAAGCCCAGCATTTCATATGATGTCCTCAGCATATAAGTTAAATAAGCAGGGTGGCAATATGCAGCCTTGATGCACTCCTTTCCCAGTTTTGGACCAGGCTGTTATTTCATGCCCAGTTCTGTTCTTTCTTTCTCAGGAGGCAGAAAAAGGGGTCTCATATTTTTGTGTTTTCAAGAGTATTCCACAGTTTGTTCTGATCCATACAGTCAAAGGCTTTAGCTAGTCAATGAAGGAGAAGTAGATTTTTTTATGTATAAACAAAAACCTATACCACCTAAACACCTATACCACCCAGCAGTAAGAAAGAGTGGAATATTGATACATGCAATGACCTTGATGGATCTCAAAAAGCTATGCTGAGTAAAAGAAACCAGACAAAAACGAGTACATAACATATTATTCCATTTATGTAAAAATTCTGTGGAAAACAAAGTAATCTATAGCAATGGAAAGCACATCAGAGGTTTACTGGAATCAGAGGTGCCAGCGAAAGTGTAAAAAAAATCTGTAAATGTTCAAATTTCTTGCCAGAAACCCACCTTTAAAAGAAGAAAGTATTCCCTTCAGGTGGACAAATTCAAATAGTTAGGATATTTTATTTATATGTATAAAATCTCAAACTATCCTTGAAAGTACCTTGGAAGACACGGTGCCCATTGAGACTGTCGAGTTCTGGAAATGCCACTGACTGTAACACAGGAAAGTGCAGAGCAGGTCAAGAGGAACTAAGAAGAAACTTCCTGGTTATATCCTGAGAGGGGAACATGTCAGCAACTCCAAAATAGGACTTTAAAGTGAACATATAATCTGGTATACACTACAGGATGGTGGGCTACGAGTGAGCATCTATACATCATCCCTAAATTCCTGATATCTCAGCCAGTATAACACTCTCTCCGAAGGGGAGAACACCAGGTTTCTCAAACTGTTTAAAAATGATGGACAGCTATGAGGTTGTCAGCCAGTGGGGACATAAGGGGGAGTTTCCCAGGTGGCACTGCTGGTAAAGAATCCACCTGCCAATGTAGGATATTTAAGAGATGTAGGCTGGATCCTGGGTTGGGAAGATCCTCTGGAGGAGGAAATGGCAACCCACTGCAGGATTCTTGGACAGAAGAGCCTGGCGGGCTACAGTCCATGGGGTCACAAAGAGTCGGACATGACTGAAGTGACTAACACACGCATGGGGAGATAAACCTGCGGAAGGGACAATAGTTCTCCCTTCAACTTTAAAACCTGTATTTTGAAAGATCAGAGACAGTGAAAAAGAAAATCCCCCTGCCTCCAGGGGTTGCTTAGAGTACAGAAAATATGGTAGCTGCAGCCATTAAAAAAAATACGTGGGAGATATGTACATTTACTTTTGCTTCCCCACATCACCCATCACAGACGTAAGTGGCTTATGTGTCCACCAGGAAAATGCAGCCGTCTCAAGTGACGGATATGGCCAACAGGGAAGCTGATCTTTGGTCGCAGTGTTGCAGGCTCCTGGGCTGGGTCCCCCCAGCCCTCCTCGAAATGATCTGCCATAACCATTTATGTCAAGCTTCCCAGATGGCGCTAGTGGTAAAGAACCCGCCTACCAGTGCAGGAGACACAGCAGGCACGGCTTCGATTCCTGAGTCAGGAAGATGTCCTGGAGGAGGGCATGACAACCCACTCCAGGATTCTTGCCTAGAGAATCCCGTGGACAGAGGAGGCTGGCGGGTTAAGTCCAGGGGTCGCAAAGAGTCGGACAAAACTGAAGTGGCTTAGCGTGCACGCAGGCAGCCGCTCATGTCGAAATCAAGTATTAACCCAAACACCCCAGAGACAGAGTTAACAGATTGGACAAGCATCCCCGATCCATAGATGCTCTAAATAAGGTGAAATCTCAAAGCGCATTAACTGGCACAATCAGGCTCTCAACCCCTGCCCAGCTGGGAAGCGGGAACATCCCCTGCTGAGTAAAACCTATGAGCTCTGAAACCAAGACACCCAGCCTCGCTCCAAAGCGTGCAGTAAGGCATTGAAAACTGCTGGAGACAGGATACTAACATAAATTGATCATGTCATCTGTGATTCATTCTGATAAGACAGCGCCAGGATCTCTGAGAAACCTTCAAGTTATTAGATAAGCAGAGGCATCCATCATCAGAAAGCTTAGCTTAGCTTTGATAATGAGGTCTAACTTATTTTGCATTTTAAAAAAAAGTTTAATGTTTTTATTGTGGTAAAAGTCACATAATATAAAACATACTCTCTTAACCACGTTTAACTGTGCAGCTCACCGGCGGTAAGCTCATTCACACCGCTGTGCAACACACACCATCTCCTGAATAACTCTCAGGTCCATCTCCTGAATTTTTCCCTTTCCTAAACGGAAGCTCTGTCTCCATTAAACGCTAACACCCCATCTCCCCTCCTTACCTGCATCCCCCAGCCTCTGGCACCTACCAGCGCACTTTCTGACTCCATGGATTTGACTATTCTAGGCACCTCTTATGGGGCTTCCCCTGTGGCTCAGCAGCAAAGAATCTGCCTGCGATGCAAGAGATGCAGGTTCGATCCCTGGGCCTGGAAGATCTCCTGGAGGAGGGCATGGCAACCCACTCAAGTATTCATGCCTGAGGAATCTCCTGAACAGAGGAGGCTGGTGGGCTACAGTCCATACGTTCACAAAGAGTCAGACATGACTGAGCAACTAAATAACAGCAACATGCAAAGATAAGTGAAACCATAGGTTTTTTTCCACCTACATTTCAGCTGTGATATTTAGCATAACACTCCTCCTTGAGGTACCGTGCAGTGGAATAAGGAGAGATGATAGAGTTCTCAAATCTTTCTCGAAGATACTCTCCAAAGCTGCTAGGAAGGGTCGTTGCACTTTCTGAGGTCCTGGCTTGGATCAAGGCTTCATACTGTTCAAGGCCAGGCTGCCTCCTGTGTTTAAATATCTCTGCTAGCAGCTTTACAGCAGGGGCGCAGCCCTCCAGCTCCGCGGAAGGGAGCCTCACTGGCCAGTCCCTGTCTGGGCAGGGCTCCAGAGCAGAGAGGACCACACAGGACAACTCTGGAGAAGAAGACTCCGTGCATGTGACACGTGCCATTGTGTGCTGGTGGCTGATGCCTTGGCAATGCCCAAAACACAGAGCATGAAGGACAAGCAGGACTGACTTGCAAGGTGCAGAGCTCACCGTGTAAGGACCTGTACCTCTGGCAAGGCTACTGTGCCCTCTCTCTCTCCTTCCTCCGTGATGTCAAGGTGGCTGGTGTTGAGGTGTCAGTTTTACAGACTGGCGGGGTCATGTGTTAACATGATATAACACCTCCCTTAAACAGCAGCCAAGGAGCCAGATTTCTGTTGTGCTCTGGGCCCCGCTTCGGCTCTTCTGCTCCATGTGGGAAGTGCTCAGGTGCCCATGGGGTGCGGTTGGTATATGAGCTTTCATTTCTGAGGCAACTCACTATTTGCTATGGCATCACCAGGAGTAATTCTTTCCAGCTCTATTTTATGGACTTTTCTGCTTAAGGCATTGAGTTATTCTTGGAACTAGACCACTGGGGATATAGAAATACATCAGCAATTGGCTTTGCCTATGGCAAGAACCCAGGAGTCCAATGGCCAATTCTGTCTTTTTTGAGTATTTCCAACCATTAACCTCGAGTGCTGAAATCAATTACAGTCATGGAGATGACACTGATGACGTATCTGTGAATTTCACAGGCTGATTTTTCAATGGAAAGTGCCGTGTTCTTCTGATGCTTCTCTGTGTAGAGTGTTAGCATATTGCCTGAGAAATGTAGGTACCAAACTGACTCTGTGCTGGCTGCTCAGAGCTCGGAGGCATAAATTGCAAAGACTGAGTAGCTCTAGGTATGGGCTCAGGCAGGAGGTATTCACTGACATGGTGAGAGGTCTCCAGAAAGTATTTGGAATACTTTCCTGTCCCTTGACGCCTGTAGTCTCTGCCAGACCATGAGGAAACATGGATGCCTCCCTAGCAGCTGAGCTTTGCCACCTTCACTGATGGATAAGTAGAAAATCAGAATTCCAGAATCTCAGGGAGCGGGTGCAGAAGATGTATTTCTACTCAGAGGAGAGGGATGAAAGAATGTTCTAGAAACCATACCCTCCAAGATTGCAGATTTCTCACCTTCGTTTCCCCCTCCCCGCTTCTTTCTCTCCCTGGAGCAGGTTTCTTGACCTCAGCACTACTAACAATTTGAGCTGAATAACTGGCTGTTGAGGAGTGGAATAAGGGAGAGGGTTTCCTGTGCCTTCCAGGACACTCAGCAGCTTTCCTGCCCTCCCTAAGAGATGAAAGAAGCACTCTCACCAACAGTGAAAATGAAGAATATCGCCATGCCTTGTCAAATGTCCCCTGGGTGGGGGGAAATTGCCCCTAGATGGGAATCTCTTCTCTAGTGTAACAAAATAGTGAAACATAGGTCAGTGATGGTCGTTATAGTCACTAGGTATTTGACTAGGTGCATTTTTTTTAAGCTGTAAAACAACTCATACCAGCTGATGCTGCCTCTCTTCCTCCTTCACACGGGGAGAAACTGAAGCACAGCAAAGTTAAGTTGCTCAGGTGGACCGAGGGTGAGATCCAGAGAGAGCAGCACTGTTCCACATAGAAGCCCCCTCCCCGCCGGCGCCACGCTGGATCACAGCCACACCGCACGGCTGCCGCACGGGATGCTGGGTTCTGCGAGAGCTTCACAGAAGTCACGAAAGGGAGCGCTGTCAGCAGGAAGGCTCTTAAAGGTGCAGCGCGTAGACTGTAGTTGAAGCTGCACCTAGCGTGTGATGTACTTTGTAAGCAAAGGGAGGCGTCCTCCCTGGAGCAGAGCCCTGCTGCCCATATGCTGCTCAAGGTGCTAGGGTCTTCCTGCCTCTGCTACGAAACTGCTAACTGAGCACCATCTGGGGCCTTGCCAGTCCTCTCAGTCCCAGATGCTCCTATCTCTCCTTGCCCACTGGGTGCCCAGCAGTTCACAGCATTTTCCTCGTTGACTGTCTATCTCCCCCTTGGGGCACAGGAACCATGGAACTCTACAGCGGCCTTTCCCGTACAGGTCTGAGGATGAACTTGCTGATTGATGCCCACATGCAGCCTGGTGCCTGCAGGATACAAGCTCCTGCTTGCCCTGCGGAGAGCTGCTGTGCCCTGAGAGCCAGTCTTCCCTCTGAACGGGGACGGGGCATGGTGCCGAGCAGGAACATCTGGGAAGCATCGACTGCAACCAGGGGCCAGCCCCGCAGTAAAAGGAAACCAGGGACACGGGGCGGGTCCTCTCTCTGACCAGGCCCTAACTGTTCCTGGACTGAGGCGCTTGATTTCAGCACCAGCCATGGAAATGTGCTCTGATCTCACTCGGCTTCGATGCCAGGAACAAGCAGTGTCCGTCTCCAAGACCAAACCATTCCTATACACAGCTGCGAGCCTGATCAGAGGGGCATTCACAGAGGTCCGGGGAAAGCAGAGGAGACCTCTTCCAGACACTTCCAGCATGGGAGGGATGACTTCAAAGCAGAAGGCAGGTCTGTGTGCTTAGACTGTTGCTGTGTCACTCAGTCACTACCGCACGCCAGGCTCCCCTGTCCTTCACTGTCTCTCAGAGTTTGCTCAGACTCTTGTCTGTTGAATCAGTGATGCCATTCAACCATCTCATCCTCTGTCATCCCCTTCTCCTCCTGCCCTCAGTCTTTCCCAGCATCAGAGTCTTTTCCAGTGAGTTAAGCACTTCACAAGGCTGAATGCTGAAGAATTAATGCTTTTGAACTGTGGTGCTGGAGAAGACTCTTGAGAGTCCCCTGGACAAATAGGAGAGCAAACCAGTCAATCCCAAAGGAAATCAACCCTGAATACTCATTGGAAGGACTGATGCTGAAGCCGAAGCTCCAATACTTTGACCACCTGATGCAAAGAACTTACTCGTTGGAAAAGACCCTGATGCTGGAAAAGACTGAAGGTGTGAGGAGAAGGGGACAGCAGAGGATGAGATGATTGGATGGCATTCCTAACTCAGTGGGCATGGGTTTGCAAAAACTCCTGGAGATAGTGAAGGACAGGGAAGCCTGGTGTACTGTAGTCCACAGGGTCGAAAAGAGATGGACATGACCTAGTGACTATACAACAATAGACAAACACATGAAAACTAATACACATGAAATGCATGTTTACGCTGTATGTATTTTATATAATACCAGAATATTTGCTATATGTACTGTTATATTAGACCCCACAGCATATGTACTATTATATCAAAACTGCACACATGTGTGTGTATATGTGCACACATACATATGTGCTCACACTTGATATGCATGTGTGTACACACACGTATGGACACGCACGTACTTTTGACAGCGCCATTTATGGTGTGGATGTGGAGCACCTGGCTTTCTCACAGCTGACCGGGTACGGACCGGCGTAACTCCGAGTCATCATGCAGCAGCCAGTCGCTGGCTAACCCTGAGCACACACCTTGTATGACACAGCAACGCTGACACAGGAGGCTCACCAGAGATGCCTGTGCACACACAACAGAAGTGTGTGTGTGCAAAAATGTCACAGCAGCATCATTCTCAACAGCGCCATGCTACAAAGGATGCAAGTGCCAACCAAGAGTAAAATGGACACTGTGCATATTCACAGAACGAAACACCAGGAAAAATGAAAATTCACATGATAGTGATTCATGCAGCAACACAAATGGATTCACACGCAAAACTTCAATGAAGGAAACCAGACAAGAAAGAGTACAGACCACACCACTGTGTACAAAGCCCATGGAGAGACGTGACTGGTTGATGGAGGCCCCCAGCATGCGGTGTGCATGGTGAGACCGCCCTCTTGAGTAGCGGGTACAAGCTGAAACCATAACCTGTACCCTGGGTATCTGTGAGTGATGTCCCTCAGTAAATCTATATTAACTCTTATTTCCCCATTGTGCATAAAGAACAAATAACTATTAAATTGATATTAAATTATATCTAGTTAGAATTGCTTGGGTCACCCAGGTTTGCAAAATTTAGTTCAAAATGCTGACTTATAAATGAATTGAAAGGGCTTTTCATAATCTCAACAGAAATAATATTTATATAACTTTTCCTAAAATGTGTATTTCTGTAAAAATGTTTCATTTTGCCATTGCTATTGTTCAGTCACCAAATTGTGTCCAACTCCCCATGACAACTTGGCAACTGAGCAATTAACTGCTGAACAACAATGGCAAAATTGAGTATTTTTATGGAAATTTATATTTTAGGGAAAATTATATGAATATTATGCAAATTCCTATAAAAAATTTGAATTTTGCCAAGTTCATCAATTACTTTGATGCTTTCTATAAAGGACACATATATGATTTTTTTGTTGTTGTTTTGGTTTAAACAAAGACTTCAGTTTAGAAGAGACTGAAATTAAATGATTTTGCAAGGAAGTGTAAAGGAATCCCTTGGTTTCATGCCTTCCTCTTTGCAAATGAGCACATTGGTCCTTGGCTAAAATCTTGCACATGGAGATGCTCCCATATTCGAATGCATAAAATGGAAGTCACAGTATCTGTCACGTGGGTTTGTTCTGAGAATTAAGCAAGCATGTAATGGGAAACTCTTGGAACTCTGCCTGGCAGAGCAGTGGTGAGCACGACATATTTAAAAGTAAAGACAGAAGTTAGGTCAGCTCAGGGTGACATTCAGGGTGGGGCCGAGTCAAGGTGTGCGCACCGTGCACATGGCTTGGCACTCACAGCAGTCCGTGTCTGCCCTTCGGAATCGACGGATAGGCGGTGACAGGACTCTGACACATGGCTCTCAGCTTCAGTGTCCTAGCATCATGGCACTCTGCAACCCAGAACCCCACATCTGCAAGAGCATCGGGGTGCCCTGTGTGCGCTTCCTCTCTGCAGTAAGGGGTCAGCAACAGACGAAGAGAGAGGCTCCGGCGATGGCTCCCCCTCCCCACGTGGGCTCAGATCCGTGCAGGAAGGAACTTCAGGGTCAGTGATCAGGAGGGACCTGGGTGCTGAGGAAGCAAATGTGATTCATCCCGGGGCTGGGGACGCGCTCCCGGAAGCTCTGTGGCCTCTGAAGATCACGGAGCACCCCCAGAACGCCTGCAGGGCTCGGTGGGCCTAGGGAGAAGAGGATCTCCAGGGGGGGCCTGTCCCTGGAGAAGCTATGACCTCCTCCCGCTCAGAGCCCACTGCAGCCCAGTGGCCCTTTCCCTTCCCTCACCTCTGGGGGATTGCTTTTAATACCTTTCATTGCAAGGCAACCCCTAAGCTTCCAGAGGCCGCTTTTGGGCTGTGCAGCATCCGTGTGAGTCCAGGGTGCATGTCCCTAGCCTTGCCCTTAAGACAGTGTCGCCCACACCAGCAGAGCCAGCACCCCGGGTGGCCCTGTCACTGAACCCCAGCTGGAACAGGACATGTCACTGGGAGTGGCAACCTCAGCACGAGCCTTTTGTGCAAACAGATACTCTCAGGAGCACTGGAAACTCATTCCTCACACCTTTTTATTTTTCCACAGTAAAAATGTAATATAAAAGGTGTGGCTTTAATACTCTGTGCAAATAACCGATGTGTGGACCCCTTATTTCCCCTGATAGCTGCCTCTCTAACTCACATTTCAGGTACATGACTGGCAGTCATCAAAGAGACCAAGCTTAAAGCAATTAACCAGCTTTAGACATCTTTCTTTGATTATGGGATTCAGACAACAGGTCTTTGAATTTTTATGAATATAAGTAACAGTTTTCCTTTGTTCTATTTGATTTTTATGGTGCTATTGTAAAAAGAGAAAGAAAAAAAAAAACCTCTATTTGTGTGACCTGTGTGTAAAAAGCATGCATGACAAGCTGGTGCGTCAAACCCTCATGCAGGGAGAATGTGTGCCCAGCTCCCCCTGGTCACGTGTGGTCCACAGACTGTGGCTGAGTCCTAGACAAGGGGTGTTGAGCACTCTCTCCACAGGCAGGGTGGGTGTATAAATGTATCTCACAGGCCGTTTGCACACAATCCCTTTCTCTGATGACCTTGGAAGCCCTTGACATCTGAAGATGGCTGACCCTCAAGGGGCAGGAATGCAGGCTCCTGACTCTGCACAGGAAGGACTCTGCCCAGCACCCTGCACACAAGGGAGGGAGGGAGAAAGGAACTCGACCACGGAGAAGTCACAGAGAGTTTAGCATTTTCCTAAGGGAGCACCGCAGAACTGATGCTTTCAAACCGCGATGATGGAGAAGGCTCTTGAGAGTCCCTTAGACTGCAAAGAGATCAAACCGGTCAATCTGCAAGGAAATCAGTCCTGAATATTCACTGGAAGGACTGATGCTGAAGCTGAAGCTCCGATCCTTTCACCACCTGCTGGGAAGAGCCGACTCATTGGAAAAGACCCCGATACTGGGAAAGATTGAAGGCAGGAGAAGAAGAGGGTTGACAGAGGATGAGATGGTTGGATGGCATCACTGACTCAATGAAAGTGAATCTGAGCAAACTCCGTGAGATGCTTCCCTTCCCAAAGGACAGGGAAGCCTGGTGTGCTGCACTCCATGGGGTCGTAAAGAGTCAGACACAACTTAGCAATTGAGCAATAGCAAACTTTATCACTACCATTATCCTAACATGCATACTATTTATAAATAAGGCTAGATCTAGTTTTAAAAGCTTCAGATAAAGCCGCATGGAAGAGTGGAAGCCCTCCAACTTTGGTATCATGCAGGCCTGTGTTTGGATCTAGGCAGGCAGCTCACCAGGTGGGGGCCGTGGGACGGTGGCTCAAGTTCTGACTGTAGGCACGGTTGTGGAAATATTAGTTTTATTGCGGTAGATATGTCAGGAGAATTCACTGTGATAGTACACAGGAAGTAATTTTATTTTGTATATACAAAATGCATCTTCCTTCCTTTTTCCTCTATTATCCTTTACTTCCAATGTTAGGGAAAGCTAATTTCCTGAAACCAAGACCAAAGATGTCAACAGTGTGGCTTTTATATTTTAATCATTTTTCATAGTTTAGGGCATTTCAGAGTTGCAACACACACGCGTGCATGTACTTCCTCCTGATGACAGGCTTTCTTGTTCTTTTTCCTGTATCTTCAAGTCTTAGCTTGAATACCAGAGTCCTTGAACCGTCTGCTCTGCCAACTGTCTTCTCTTCCCCTTGCTTTTACTTATCACCCTGTATTGTAATCATCCATTAGTTTTTATGACTGTTTCCATTGATTTGGGGGCTTCCTTTGTGGCTCAGTGGGTAAAGCATGTACCCGCCATGTGGGAGACCTGGGTTTGATCCTTGGGTCAGGAAGATCCCCTGGAGAAGGAAATGGCATCCCACTCCAGTACTCTTGCCTGGAAAATTCCATTGACGGAGGAGCCTGGTAGGCTATAGTCCTTGGGGTTGCAAAGAGTCACACACGACTGAGCAACTTCACTCCCACCGATTTTACCCTCAGATAAAACCCTACCTGGCCATTTTGTCCCAGCACCTTCTCTCTAGGGTAAGTGCAAGAAAACTTGAACAAGCTTGAATTTAAAAACAACAACAACAACAACAAACACATTAGGTGTGTCTCCATAATTGCTTCACATGCATGCCATGGAATACCACTCTGAACACAGCTTTTCTAAACTGTCGACATCCTGATTCTAAACCTTAGCCACCAGCTAAAGGGTGCACATGTTAGAACTGCCTAGAAGAAGCAGAGACTTTGCTGTTCTTTTCTGTAAGCATAGCGTGTGCTGTGCTATGCTAAGTCTCTTCAGTCACTCCCCACTCCTCGGGACCCCGTGGATTGTAGCTGCCAGGCTCCTCTGTCCATGGGATTCTCCAGGCAAGAATACTGGAGTGGGCAGCCATGCCCTCCTCCAGGGTATCTTCCCAACCCAGGGATCGAACCCATGTGTCCTGTCTCTCCTGGCCTGGCAGGCACATTCTTTACCACTAGCACCACACCGGGCCTTCCCTGGTGGCTGAGATGGTAAAGAATCTGCCTGCAATGCAGGGGCCCTGGGTTCTATTCCTGAATCAGGAAGACCCCCTGGAGAAGGGACCGGCAACCCACTCCCGTATTCTTGCCTGGAAAATCCCATGGCTGGAGGAGTTTGCAGTCCATGGGCTTGCAAAGAGCTGGAAACGACTGAGCAATCAACACTTCCATTTTCAGAGCCACCTGGGAAGCCCTGTGTCTTCATTGCTCCATGGTATAATGTCGGGGTGTGATGTCATGGTGTAATGTCACACCATCACACCTCCTGAAAGTCCAAAAAGCATTGTCTAGTTAGGTGTCTTGCCCTTGTGCTGTTCAAACCACGGCTGCTCCCCCTTTTACGCATTAGTACTCCACTAGTGAGGTCACTGTTTTCAGAACAGTGCGTATGTGGACAAAGAAATACAGTCACAACCTGAAAGGAGAGCTATTCTATTTTGGTGGGAATGTTTAGGAATCCACCCAGGAGACAGAGTCTCAGAAACTGAGAAAACTCCCAGCTCCTCAGCAGTCACCTCGGGAGTGGCAGTATCGGCTGGATCCCAGTTTGGGGAGCCCCCACAATGGCACCCTACCCTAGTACTCTCGCCTGGAAATTCCCATGGACGGAGGAGCCCGGAAGGCTGCAGTCCATGGGGTCGCTGAGAGTTGGATACTACTCACTGACTTCCCTTTCACTTCTCACTTTCATGCATTAGAGAAGGAAATGGCACCCCACTCCAGTGTTCTTGCCTGGAGAATCCCAGGGACAGTGGGGCCTGGTGGGCTGCCGTCTATGGGGTCGCACAGAGTCGGACACGACTGAAGCAACTTAGCAGCAGCAGCAGCAGCATGCATATTTGGAGGCTGGAAG
The DNA here is from genome assembly GCA_006410535.1 of Litocranius walleri. Lineage (NCBI taxonomy): Eukaryota > Metazoa > Chordata > Mammalia > Artiodactyla > Bovidae > Litocranius > Litocranius walleri. Next base: position 4,798,294 of record SJYG01000068.1, read on the forward strand.
GCACTGCTGGCTGTGACATTCCTTGTTTACTGATATGGCAGGGGACGCTTTCAGCTCACACATGCATGATCATAGAGGCCTATGGGGAGATTGTTTATGTCTGAGCCCTTCACTTCAGCCGCTCAGTCGCGTCCCACTCTCTGCGACCCCACGAATCGCAGCACGCCAGGCCTCCTGTCCTTCACCATCTCCCGGAGTTCACTCAGACTCGCATCCATCGAGTCCGTGATGCCATCCAGCCGTCTCATCCTCGGTCGTCCCCTTCTCCTCCTGCCCCCAGTCCCTCCCAGCATCAGAGTCTTTTCCAATGAGTCAACACTTCGCATGAGGTGGCCAAAGCACTGGAGTTTCAGCTTTAGCATCATTCCGTCCAAAGAAATCCCAGGGTTGATCTCCTTAAGAATGGACTGCCTGGATCTCCTTGCAGTCCAAGGGACTCTCAAGAATCTTCTCCAACACCACAGTTCAAAAGCATCAATTCTTCAGCACTCAGCCTTCTGCACAGTCCAACTCTCACATCCATACATGACCACAGGGAAAACCTTAGCCTTGACTAGATGGACCTTAGTTGGCAAAGTAATGTCTCTGCTTTTGAATATGCTGTCTAGGTTGGTCATAACTTTTCTTCCAAGGACTAAGCGTCTTTTAATTTCATGGCTGCAATCACCATCTGCAGTGATTTTGGAGCCCCCAAAATGAAGTCTGACACTGTTTCCACTGTTTCCCCATCTATTTCCCATGAAGTGATGGGACCAGATGCCATGATCTTCGTTTTCTGAATGTTGAGCTTTAGGCCAACTTTTTCACTCTCCACTTTCACTTTCATCAAGAGGCTTTTTAGTTCCTCTTCACTTTCTGCCATAAGGGTGGTGTCATCTGCATATCTGAGGTGACTCATATTTCTCCTGGAAATCTTGATTCCAGCTTGTGTTTCTTCCAGGGGCATCTGTACTATTGTAAAAAACACCCCAGGGAGGAGCTTTGATCTCAGCCTTCATTACCTAAAGCAGAGAAAAAATGAACATACCAAGGATGGGACATGCTTGATACGAATCTGTCGGATTCCACACACACAGGCAGCTCTTCCTGCTTGCTGAGGATCTAGCATCTGGAACTAGCACATGCAGCTCTCCTGGCGGTCCAGGGGTTAGGAACCTCCTTCCGACGCAGGGGACGCAGATGCAATCCCTGGTCTGCGAAACAAGGTCTCAGAGAAATCCCTTGCACATCATAACTAGAGAAAGCCTACATGCTGCAACGAAGACCTAGGCAGACTAAATTTTAAAAATAAATAAAATAAAAAGAATAAACTAGCATTTCACACTATCAAGGGCAGAGAATTAAATCATGTTCAAGATCTGAGTGGCAAAACCCTCTGCAGCTGGTATTGCCTGGGGGCTGAGGTCATGCTACCAACTATGGCTAAAAACATGTCGGGCATCCATGGCTGGGGACTCCCCATGTGTTGCACATCGACCTTGTAAATATCCCGTGCACAGGATCAGTCAGCTGTCCAAACAGCTGCCCCACCGTCAGACTCAGACATGCTCCGTCAGCAGGTAACGCAGAGGCAGAAAGGGGAGGGGAACCACCCAACTGCCTACCTGCCAGACCGCCACCCTGCCTCTCTTCCATCATTCACATGCGCACATGCGTGGAAGTGCTGAGTACATGACTCCTACTGAAGAAGGAGACAGACAGACAGGCTCCATCCTGAAAGCAAGACTCCAGCTCGTGCCAGACTGTGTACTGTGAGCTCCATGCCCAGTGTCTAAGCAAACAACACACCAACTGGAAAACCAGGCCTGGAAAACCAGGGATGGAAGAGCCCCAGGGCTTGCACCTAGACAGCCCACTAGGCTCCTCCGTCCATGGGACTTTCCAGGCAACAGTACTGGAGTAGGTTGCCATTGCCGTCTCCAAAGAATGCCCTAATTATCTGTGTAACCAAATAGGATCATACATTCTATTACACTTACTGGGGTATGACCACAGGCCTATTGATAACTGTCCACTGTTAACTACCTAGGCTTAAGGCATATGAATCACGGGTTAACTTTGATTATATCTTTCTTTTCCTTTGTTCAGACTAGTTTCAGGGAATTTGGGGAGATGGGTTTGGGCATGTACACTTAGAGTATATAAGGTTTTCACAAAAACTGGTCGGACTCCTTGGCTAAGGGGAGACTCTGCCTTGCGCCTGCTGGTGTAATAAACTATATCCCACTCTCTGCATTGTCCTTCCGAGTGAGTTTGTTTCCCGGAACGCATGGCTACAGCATCACGTGCCCACGCCTCTCAGGCATCTCAGATGGAGCAGGAGTGGGAGGCAGTTCTCTGTGGGGCTGTCCTACTTCTGAGCTTCTTGTGAGCTGAGGCGCTGACTGCATTTGTTCCAGCTTTACAGGGATGTTTGTACAAAGAGCAGCTTGTAGTGGAAGAGGACCAGTCTCGCTCCGAGCAGAAGGCAGGACGTCTTATCATCAAGCAAGAGAAAGTCTTCCTTTGGTGAATAGTAGCAGCAGATGAATCACAAGGTTGGATTCCTACGCATTTCATTCAAGTGAAATCTCGGTTCAGTTCAGTCGCTCAGTCCTGTCTGACTCTTTGCAACCACATGGACTGCAGCACACCAGGCCTCCCTGTCAAATCCAGCCGCAAGCATTCATTCCTATCTATATGTTTATGGAGGATTATTAAATTCTTTTAGGTCCCTCCAGACATGTTGGCAAGGTGAAACATTAATCACCCTGGAACTTCAGCTGCAGCCCACAGTGTGTATTGAGGACGTCTACGCTATGCTGTGAATACACCCGTTACAGAGATGCTGTATAACATAATCAATATGTCTATAGGCTCCCTGGGAATGTGCCTACGAGAGCCACATTGTAACTTTATTTTTCTAACCTTTATATTATTGTTCCTACTGCTTATTCTAATACATGTATAATATTTATGGGGGAAAAAATCAGCCTAAACTTTTTATCACAGCAGAGTTAAGGAGTCTATAATAGAAAACAGTCTTTCAATCGATGAGAAGCTGACAGGGGAAATGAAAAAACAGTTTAAAAGCTAGGGATCTGGTAGACTAAAGTCCTGAAGCTTCTTTCCACTCTTCCAAAGCTAGTCGTCCATAGGCTCACCGGGAAGTGAACAGACAGCACGTGGGTCCTGTGCCTGGCTTCCCAGGACTGAGCAGTGGGATTTCCCTACGACCTTGTGATCCTCCTTGAGGTCACAGATGGAGGGTATAAGCTGAGGAAGGAAGAATACTGTTACACATAAATCAAGGAAGAGAGACATGAGCCCCGGGCAGAATTTCCCACCCTTTGGCACAGAAGAGTTCTTGTGCAAATGCAGAGACTGAGGCTCGGGATGTGGCGGCCGTGGGCCCAGGCTCCCTGAGCTGCAGGGTGTCTGCAAAGCCGTGTTCTCCGGGCCTGCTGACTGCAGCTCCACTGCACGGCCTTCCTTCCCTGGGTAACTCATGCTCTCCCACCTCCCCCAGCCTCTGCCCCCTCCTCGTCCTCCCAACAATTTCCTCTGTTTAATGGCTGAAGACAGAGCTGGGAACAGCAAGGGATGCTCAGCCATAAGAGGTTGGATTGATAGTCACGCTGGGTATTTGAAAAGTAATTGATTTCTATACTCGGTTTGGACTCAGTTTAAGAAACGTATACGGACTTCACTCTGCATGTAACTGGCGAGGGTCCTGGGACACAGCGGCTGAACTGGGGCAGGACAGACCCCACACAACCCCTTACCGTGGTGAGTCTTCTGCTCTGAGTGACGTGCCAGCGGGATAGAGACTCCAGGGTCTTCCCGAGCTGGCGCCTGGCCGCCGTAGCACGTTCTGTCTCACTTCTCTTTAAAACCCACTCTGCTCTGGAATGACCTGAAAAGTCATGTCATCAGACACACACACACACATCGGGGTTGATTTTTTAAAACGCAAATAATGATGTTTCCTTTGGGAACTGTGAGACCCCTTTAAAGATGGAGTTGTGTGTACATTTTTAATTTGTTTACAATTGGAGGATAACTGCTTTACCATGTTGTTTTGGTGTCTGTCCTCCAACAGAATCAGCCCTGAGTATATACGGAGGGTCTACTCCCTCCCTCCGGAGCCCGCCCCCAGCCCCGCCCCCGCCGCTTCTCATCCTCACAGAGCCGCACACTGGGCCCCGAGTCACAGAGCGTCTTCCTACCAGATGTCTGTTTTACACGCGGCAGTAAGAGTCGGACACGCCTGAGCGACTTCCCTTTCACGTCTCACTTTCATGCATTGTGGAAGGAAGTGGCAGCCCGCTCCAGTGCTCTTGCCTGGAGAATCCCAGGGGCGGGGAGCCTGCTGGGCTGCGGCTGCGGGGCGTCGACAGGCTGAAGCGCCTTAGCAGCGCGGCGCGCGGTGTGTGCACGTCGGTGCTACGCTCCCCGTTTTGCCCCATCCTCTCCTTCCCCTCCTGGGCTTTCTGAATATTCAGGCCCTGTGAATAGCTCATCAGCACCGCTTTTCTAGATTCCATGGTGGTGGTGGTTTAGTCCCTCAGTCGTGTCCGCCTCTTGCGACCCCAGGGACTGTAGCTCCCCCCAGGCTCCTCTGCCCGTGGGGTTTTCCAGGCAAGAACACAGGAGTGGGTTGCCATTTCCTTCTCCAGGGGATCTTCCCGACCCAGGCATTGGACCCAGGTCTCCTGATTCCGTTTATATGCATTAATATGTGATGTTTATTTTTCTCTTTCTGACTTACTTCACTCCACATCACAGGCTTTGGATTCATCCACCTCAGGTCAACTGACTCTCATTCCTATCTTTTTATGGCTGAGCAGTCATTTCTAAAGCAACATCACGGTTTGAGTCAAACCCGGCGTGCTCAGACACCTTCTTCTGACTCATGTGGTGTGAGCAGCGGCCCCCAGTGCCTGTCTGGACATTGCCTTCGGGAAGATTCAGGCACCCCGCAATGGGCAGAGCAACTCGGTGACACCCTGCTTTCCTCTGATCTCTCACCGAATTTCCAGTCCCCCTGGTCCCCTGGCCTGTGACCCCCAGCCTCATGCATCTCCCGCTGAGCCCAGGCTGCCGCACCGGGTGCTCTGACCCCTGCCCGGTGTCTCCTGCTCCGTCCCTGGCCTCCGGCCTCCCAGGACAGCCTCTCTGAATGCCTCTCGTCTAGCCCCACATCCATCTGCAATGCCGCCCCCCGCCACGGCCTCACTCCTCGACTAGGGATCCTCCTTAGGAAGATCTGGAGAAGGAAATGGCAACCCGCGCCAGCACCCTTGCCTGGAAAGTCTCATGGACAGAGGAACCTGGTGGGCTGCCATCCATAGAGTCGCACAGAGTCGGGCACGACTGAGCAACTAACACTTGCTTGGGAAGAGCTTTCTGTCACCCTTGGAAGCTTGGGCGCTTTCCCTTTTGGAGATGCTGCCTGGACGACCACCCTGCCGGGTGGACCGGACAGTGCTCTGTGCACCTTCCTGCCAGGGCCGCGATGGGCACTCCTGGCTGGAAGGACGAGGTTTGTCCGTCTGGCCAACTGGTGAGATGCTGCCACCTAGGGGATCTCTCGGCACACTGCAGGTTAACTTTGTCCACAGTCTCTGAACGCAATGGGCCTGGTGCTCAAGCTCACAATGGGGTTTCCCAGGCGGTGCTAGGGGCAAAGAACCCGCCTGCCCATGCAGGAGGAGACCGCAGAGGACTCATTACCGCTAGTAGCACCTGAGAAGCCCTCAGTTCAGTTCAGTCCAGTCGCTCAGTCATGCCCCACCCTTTGCAGCATGAAATCGCATGAATCGCAGCACGCCAGGCCTCCCTGTCCATCACCAACTCCCGAAGTTCACTCAGACTCATGTCCATTGAGTCTGTGATGCCATCCAGCCATCTCATCCTCTGTCGTCCTCTTCTCTTCCTGCCCCCAATCCCTCCCAGCATCAGAGTCTTTTCCAATGAGTCAACTCTTCACATGAGGTGGCCAAAGTACTGGAGTTTCAGCTTTGGCATCATTCCCTCCAAAGAAATCCCAGGGCTGATCTCCTTGAGAATGGACTGGTTGGATCTCCTTGCAGTCCAAGGGACTCTCAAGAGTCTTCTCCAACACCACAGTTCAAAAGCATCAATTCTTCGGTGCTCAGCCTTCTTCACAGTCCAACTCTCACATCCATACATGACCACTGTAAACACCATAGCCCTAGCTCCGGCTGACTCTGGGAGGAGAAATTCCCCCAGGATCATCAAGGGCCCCAAGAGGTCAAAGCTTCCAAATTTGTAAAATCAAAGATTACAGCTGTGGTAAGCAGAAACCCTGACTGGAGTCTGGCTGCCAAGCTCCGGGCTAAGCTCCGGGCTAAGCCCCGGGCAGCAACGCTCATGGAGTCTGTTTCTGAGTAGCGAGGGTTCGGCTTCCCTGCTCTAAGGACCAATTGCAGGACACAGCTGACTCCCTGGGGTGAAAGTGTACCCGTGTCCTTTCAGAGACTCTACATAAGACGGGCAAAGTGTTCACTCATCAAGACGATGAAATGCACCCCCAAATAAGAGTCACTGCGAGTAAAGGAATCGGCCAAAAATACCTCCAAGTACTGCCAAGAAAAGGCTAATTGTCCGACATCTAGAAGCCAATACTACAGCATTGACTTGAGAAAAGAGCGCTTTATTGAGAGGTTTCCTAAAGGAAATCAGTCCTGAATGTTCACTGGAAGGACTGATGTCGAAGCTGAAACTCCAATACTTTGGCCACCTGATGTGAAGAGCTGACTCATTTGAAAACACCCTGATGCTGGGAAAGATTGAAGGTGGGAGAAGAAGGGGACAACGGAGGATGAGATGGTTGGATGACATCACAGACTTCATGGACATGGGTTTGGGCGGACTCTGGGAATTGGTGACGGACAGGGAGGCCTGGCGTGTTGCAGTCCATGGGGTCACAAAGAGTCAGACATGACTGAGCGACTGAACTGAACTGAACTGAACTGATTGAGAAGCTGACCAGCAAGGACACAGGAGGCAGGGCGCAGATCCGTCTCCCCAGTCGGGGTTTGGCCACACGTTTATGACTTGGGGAAGGTGGATTGGTGCGCAGACGCTCTGGTGGGACGGCTTCTGATTGGTGGGCTTTAAACTGGTCCTTCTATTGAAAGGTGTGAGAAGGCTGAAAAGATAACCACCAGGTCTTCCTGGACAGGGGTCCCTTCGCCTCCGATCTTGGTTCCGTGACCTGGGGGTACACTTTGGTTCTACTGTTGAGGTAAAAATCTCCTCCTTGGCATGCTTCAGCTGCAAGACTTGTAGTTTTGATCTTCGGTCTCTGAAAAGCAGCTCCATATCTTGTGAGAATCAGGGCGGGGAGAGTTTGGGTTGGTTACGGGCTATAACGGTAGTCCCTGTACTAAAGGCATGGAAACGTGGCAGAAGAAGGAAGATTATTTCCACCTCTATTTGGTGTTTGTGATTCAGCTGTGGAGATACGAGGTCGGTCCAAACAATACAAACCAGAGCAGGAACAGCTGGATTTTCTGTCTCCCTCTTGTCTTTGCTGATGGAGGCACACGTGGAGCACATTGCCAACCATTTCGCCTGGTGACATTTATTTCTTCTTGTGAACCTGCACAGGCACACACATGAAGTACAGCTGGCGAACGTTTAAAAACACTCGGAATGGCGGAGGCCTCAACTGCTCACCATGGACCCAGCTCCCCGGGCTTTCTTTCATTGCAGTGTTTCAGAGGGTGGACAGAGCAAGCGCCTTCTATGGCTGCTGAAGCTGAAGTTCCTGATGAGAAGAGCTAACTCATTGGAAAAGACCCTGATGCTGGGAGAGATTGAGGCAGGAGAAGAAGGGGACGACAGAGGATGAGATGGCTGGATGGCTTCATTGACACAAGGGACATGAATGTAAACAAATTCTGGGAGACAGTGAAGGACAGGGAAACCTAGTGTGCAAGGTCATAGGGTCACAAAAGGTCAGACATGACTAAGAGACTGAACAACAACAACCACAGCTCTTCCTTCCCTTTCAGTGGGCCTGTGATTGCTTCCCTTTATTCATGATGACACGGCTTGATAAGACACATGGCATATATGATTGATTTTTATCTCTGAGACTCTCAGAAATACTCCTTGAAGGGGAATTATTAGCAAAACCATGAGTGCATTTAAAGCTTGAGAGTTAACAGCAAATAATCCTTTCCCAAGACTGTGATCACTTCTACTAAGTGGCTCAGTCAGTGAAGAATCTGCCTGCAATGCAGGAGACCTGGGTTTGGTCCTCAGGTCGGGAAGATCCCCTGGAGAAGGAAGTGGCAGCCCACTCCAGCGTTCTTGCCTGGAGAACCGCATGGACGGAGGGGCTGGGCAGCCTTTACAGTCCATGGAGTTGCGGAGAGTCAGACGCGACTGTCCGACTTTCACTCTCACTTTCTCCCACTTAGTCTCATGCAGAAGTTTCACCTTTCCTTGTGTCTCTGGATATGTCAGCATGTATATGCAAAAGTTCAGGATGTGGGCAATGGCAGCTCTTTGCTGCTTCTTCGTCTTCCTGAATATCAAGGAAGGAGCATCTTTATATCTGTGAACTGGCTCTGCCAGTTCACTGTCACTGGCTTTGGCTTACCTTTCTCCTGGGCTTTGATGCTTCTGTTCCTGGCTTGCAAGCTCTCTTTCTATTTTAGCAAATGATGTGTCCAGGCTACTGCTTCAAGTCTTTAGCCTTTACTTTAGTTGTCTTCTTGATGACTTGTTTCACTTGTGCCCAAGAGAAGCCAGCTTTGCTCTAAGATTATCAACTAAGAATAACATTTTCTAGTCTGTAGTTTTGTCTTCATGTATTTAGATCTTTAAACAATGTGGAATTTGTTTCTCCATATGGTATGAGGCAGGCATCTAAACCAGTGGTCCCCAGCCTTTTGGACCCCAGGGACTGGTTTCACGGAAGATAATTTTTCCGCAGATGGGGATGAGGGAGGGATGACTCGGGAGGAGATGTGAGCTGAGCAGTGGGGAGGGACAGGGAGAGGCGGACAGAGTTTTGCTTGCTCACTAGCCCGCCACTCACCTGCCACTCTGTGGCCTGGCTCCTAACCCCTGATCTAAACGGACTTGTTTATTCCAGATTGCTCTCCAGCTGGTTATTGAACAGTCTGTTCTTTTGCATTTTGTTCACCTACAGATGTTGAGATGTGCGTGGACCCCTGAGGGATCCCTGTCTTATTGGTCCATTTGCCTGTTTCAGAAGATAGCCATGCTGTCCGTCGGCCATTTATACAGATTATTTAATAGAAATATAAGCGGCTTCTACTCCTTCAGAAATCATGTTGGGAATGTCTGCTCTATAAAATGAGCATAGTCTTATTTTTGCTGAAAAGCTGGGCGTCTTCTGTGTGCTGCGTGACCTCATTTAAGGTCCTCTGTCTCTCTGCGCCTATTCCATCTTCCGTGAAACAGAGAAAGTGGTAGAACCTCCTCTAGGAAGTTTTGTAAGGATTAAGTGAGTAAATACGTTCAAAAGTTTGGCAGACCACATCCTATGTGGCAAATGCTTGTTGAGTACAAATAGATTTAATGAGGGCTTCCCAGGTGACCCTGGTGGTGAAGAATGGCCTGCCAGTGCAGGAGACATTAGAGATGCAGGCTCCATCCCTGGGTCAGGAAGACCCCCTGGAGGAGGGCACAGCAACCCACTCCAGTATTCTTGCCTGGAGAATCCTCCTGGACAGAGGAGGCTGGCGGGCTATAGTCCATGGGGTCACAGACTTGGATACACCTGAAGCAACTTAACACGCACAGGCAGGTTTAATGAACCTCAGATTCTAATGTGCAGTATCAGAAGCATAAAAAACTGTGTAGCTTACACAGTGCCTTTGACATCTGCAGGAGGCCACATTATTGATCCCAGTCAACTGGGAAGGATACTGGAAAATAATCTGGTTAATGGCACAAAGCAATTATGATGAAGAGGAAACAGAAGTTAAATACTGGCTTGTTTGTTTCTGCTAGTCCCATCGCTCGTGAAACTCTAGATGCAGAAAGCCGTGTTACCTGTGTACACTTTCATGGACCTGTTTGGGTGGCCTCTGGAGACATTAAATCAGCCTGTGTTTATGTGTTTATCTGATGGGTTTTAATTTGTTCTTTTGTTAGGATTTGTTTCTCCCCAACGATCTGTTCATGTTATCACATTCCTCTGAGGTTTCTAGTTGGTGGTAAAGGTCCGATTGGTAGGGGCCAGTTCCCCCGGTATATTCTGGTGACTGGTCTCAGAGGCTTCATTCCTGATATCTAGGGAGCAGGGGCACAGAGGCTGGGGCTTCTCCAGCTAGACAACTGGAATATCTGCTTCTGCCTAGGCAGAAGGAGGTGGCACAAATTCTCCATCTTGTCCAAAATTCTCCATCTTATCACACCACATGCCTTTCTGGAGGCAAATCTCCTGGAGGCCTGTGGGGCCCCAAACATGTGGTTTCCTGGGCTCCTTCCCCGGATCAGAGGAGCCTTCGCTGCAAGATGTCTGTTTTACACGCGGCAGTAAGAGTCGGACACGCCTGAGCGACTTCCCTTTCACGTCTCACTTTCATGCATTGTGGAAGGAAGTGGCAGCCCGCTCCAGTGCTCTTGCCTGGAGAATCCCAGGGGCGGGGAGCCTGCTGGGCTGCGGCTGCGGGGCGTCGACAGGCTGAAGCGCCTTAGCAGCGCGGCGCGCGGTGTGTGCACGTCGGTGCTACGCTCCCCGTTTTGCCCCATCCTCTCCTTCCCCTCCTGGGCTTTCTGAATATTCAGGCCCTGTGAATAGCTCATCAGCACCGCTTTTCTAGATTCCATGGTGGTGGTGGTTTAGTCCCTCAGTCGTGTCCGCCTCTTGCGACCCCAGGGACTGTAGCTCCCCCCAGGCTCCTCTGCCCGTGGGGTTTTCCAGGCAAGAACACAGGAGTGGGTTGCCATTTCCTTCTCCAGGGGATCTTCCCGACCCAGGCATTGGACCCAGGTCTCCTGATTCCGTTTATATGCATTAATATGTGATGTTTATTTTTCTCTTTCTGACTTACTTCACTCCACATCACAGGCTTTGGATTCATCCACCTCAGGTCAACTGACTCTCATTCCTATCTTTTTATGGCTGAGCAGTCATTTCTAAAGCAACATCACGGTTTGAGTCAAACCCGGCGTGCTCAGACACCTTCTTCTGACTCATGTGGTGTGAGCAGCGGCCCCCAGTGCCTGTCTGGACATTGCCTTCGGGAAGATTCAGGCACCCCGCAATGGGCAGAGCAACTCGGTGACACCCTGCTTTCCTCTGATCTCTCACCGAATTTCCAGTCCCCCTGGTCCCCTGGCCTGTGACCCCCAGCCTCATGCATCTCCCGCTGAGCCCAGGCTGCCGCACCGGGTGCTCTGACCCCTGCCCGGTGTCTCCTGCTCCGTCCCTGGCCTCCGGCCTCCCAGGACAGCCTCTCTGAATGCCTCTCGTCTAGCCCCACATCCATCTGCAATGCCGCCCCCCGCCACGGCCTCACTCCTCGACTAGGGATCCTCCTTAGGAAGATCTGGAGAAGGAAATGGCAACCCGCGCCAGCACCCTTGCCTGGAAAGTCTCATGGACAGAGGAACCTGGTGGGCTGCCATCCATAGAGTCGCACAGAGTCGGGCACGACTGAGCAACTAACACTTGCTTGGGAAGAGCTTTCTGTCACCCTTGGAAGCTTGGGCGCTTTCCCTTTTGGAGATGCTGCCTGGACGACCACCCTGCCGGGTGGACCGGACAGTGCTCTGTGCACCTTCCTGCCAGGGCCGCGATGGGCACTCCTGGCTGGAAGGACGAGGTTTGTCCGTCTGGCCAACTGGTGAGATGCTGCCACCTAGGGGATCTCTCGGCACACTGCAGGTTAACTTTGTCCACAGTCTCTGAACGCAATGGGCCTGGTGCTCAAGCTCACAATGGGGTTTCCCAGGCGGTGCTAGGGGCAAAGAACCCGCCTGCCCATGCAGGAGGAGACCGCAGAGGACTCATTACCGCTAGTAGCACCTGAGAAGCCCTCAGTTCAGTTCAGTCCAGTCGCTCAGTCATGCCCCACCCTTTGCAGCATGAAATCGCATGAATCGCAGCACGCCAGGCCTCCCTGTCCATCACCAACTCCCGAAGTTCACTCAGACTCATGTCCATTGAGTCTGTGATGCCATCCAGCCATCTCATCCTCTGTCGTCCTCTTCTCTTCCTGCCCCCAATCCCTCCCAGCATCAGAGTCTTTTCCAATGAGTCAACTCTTCACATGAGGTGGCCAAAGTACTGGAGTTTCAGCTTTGGCATCATTCCCTCCAAAGAAATCCCAGGGCTGATCTCCTTGAGAATGGACTGGTTGGATCTCCTTGCAGTCCAAGGGACTCTCAAGAGTCTTCTCCAACACCACAGTTCAAAAGCATCAATTCTTCGGTGCTCAGCCTTCTTCACAGTCCAACTCTCACATCCATACATGACCACTGTAAACACCATAGCCCTAGCTCCGGCTGACTCTGGGAGGAGAAATTCCCCCAGGATCATCAAGGGCCCCAAGAGGTCAAAGCTTCCAAATTTGTAAAATCAAAGATTACAGCTGTGGTAAGCAGAAACCCTGACTGGAGTCTGGCTGCCAAGCTCCGGGCTAAGCTCCGGGCTAAGCCCCGGGCAGCAACGCTCATGGAGTCTGTTTCTGAGTAGCGAGGGTTCGGCTTCCCTGCTCTAAGGACCAATTGCAGGACACAGCTGACTCCCTGGGGTGAAAGTGTACCCGTGTCCTTTCAGAGACTCTACATAAGACGGGCAAAGTGTTCACTCATCAAGACGATGAAATGCACCCCCAAATAAGAGTCACTGCGAGTAAAGGAATCGGCCAAAAATACCTCCAAGTACTGCCAAGAAAAGGCTAATTGTCCGACATCTAGAAGCCAATACTACAGCATTGACTTGAGAAAAGAGCGCTTTATTGAGAGGTTTCCTAAAGGAAATCAGTCCTGAATGTTCACTGGAAGGACTGATGTCGAAGCTGAAACTCCAATACTTTGGCCACCTGATGTGAAGAGCTGACTCATTTGAAAACACCCTGATGCTGGGAAAGATTGAAGGTGGGAGAAGAAGGGGACAACGGAGGATGAGATGGTTGGATGACATCACAGACTTCATGGACATGGGTTTGGGCGGACTCTGGGAATTGGTGACGGACAGGGAGGCCTGGCGTGTTGCAGTCCATGGGGTCACAAAGAGTCAGACATGACTGAGCGACTGAACTGAACTGAACTGAACTGATTGAGAAGCTGACCAGCAAGGACACAGGAGGCAGGGCGCAGATCCGTCTCCCCAGTCGGGGTTTGGCCACACGTTTATGACTTGGGGAAGGTGGATTGGTGCGCAGACGCTCTGGTGGGACGGCTTCTGATTGGTGGGCTTTAAACTGGTCCTTCTATTGAAAGGTGTGAGAAGGCTGAAAAGATAACCACCAGGTCTTCCTGGACAGGGGTCCCTTCGCCTCCGATCTTGGTTCCGTGACCTGGGGGTACACTTTGGTTCTACTGTTGAGGTAAAAATCTCCTCCTTGGCATGCTTCAGCTGCAAGACTTGTAGTTTTGATCTTCGGTCTCTGAAAAGCAGCTCCATATCTTGTGAGAATCAGGGCGGGGAGAGTTTGGGTTGGTTACGGGCTATAACGGTAGTCCCTGTACTAAAGGCATGGAAACGTGGCAGAAGAAGGAAGATTATTTCCACCTCTATTTGGTGTTTGTGATTCAGCTGTGGAGATACGAGGTCGGTCCAAACAATACAAACCAGAGCAGGAACAGCTGGATTTTCTGTCTCCCTCTTGTCTTTGCTGATGGAGGCACACGTGGAGCACATTGCCAACCATTTCGCCTGGTGACATTTATTTCTTCTTGTGAACCTGCACAGGCACACACATGAAGTACAGCTGGCGAACGTTTAAAAACACTCGGAATGGCGGAGGCCTCAACTGCTCACCATGGACCCAGCTCCCCGGGCTTTCTTTCATTGCAGTGTTTCAGAGGGTGGACAGAGCAAGCGCCTTCTATGGCTGCTGAAGCTGAAGTTCCTGATGAGAAGAGCTAACTCATTGGAAAAGACCCTGATGCTGGGAGAGATTGAGGCAGGAGAAGAAGGGGACGACAGAGGATGAGATGGCTGGATGGCTTCATTGACACAAGGGACATGAATGTAAACAAATTCTGGGAGACAGTGAAGGACAGGGAAACCTAGTGTGCAAGGTCATAGGGTCACAAAAGGTCAGACATGACTAAGAGACTGAACAACAACAACCACAGCTCTTCCTTCCCTTTCAGTGGGCCTGTGATTGCTTCCCTTTATTCATGATGACACGGCTTGATAAGACACATGGCATATATGATTGATTTTTATCTCTGAGACTCTCAGAAATACTCCTTGAAGGGGAATTATTAGCAAAACCATGAGTGCATTTAAAGCTTGAGAGTTAACAGCAAATAATCCTTTCCCAAGACTGTGATCACTTCTACTAAGTGGCTCAGTCAGTGAAGAATCTGCCTGCAATGCAGGAGACCTGGGTTTGGTCCTCAGGTCGGGAAGATCCCCTGGAGAAGGAAGTGGCAGCCCACTCCAGCGTTCTTGCCTGGAGAACCGCATGGACGGAGGGGCTGGGCAGCCTTTACAGTCCATGGAGTTGCGGAGAGTCAGACGCGACTGTCCGACTTTCACTCTCACTTTCTCCCACTTAGTCTCATGCAGAAGTTTCACCTTTCCTTGTGTCTCTGGATATGTCAGCATGTATATGCAAAAGTTCAGGATGTGGGCAATGGCAGCTCTTTGCTGCTTCTTCGTCTTCCTGAATATCAAGGAAGGAGCATCTTTATATCTGTGAACTGGCTCTGCCAGTTCACTGTCACTGGCTTTGGCTTACCTTTCTCCTGGGCTTTGATGCTTCTGTTCCTGGCTTGCAAGCTCTCTTTCTATTTTAGCAAATGATGTGTCCAGGCTACTGCTTCAAGTCTTTAGCCTTTACTTTAGTTGTCTTCTTGATGACTTGTTTCACTTGTGCCCAAGAGAAGCCAGCTTTGCTCTAAGATTATCAACTAAGAATAACATTTTCTAGTCTGTAGTTTTGTCTTCATGTATTTAGATCTTTAAACAATGTGGAATTTGTTTCTCCATATGGTATGAGGCAGGCATCTAAACCAGTGGTCCCCAGCCTTTTGGACCCCAGGGACTGGTTTCACGGAAGATAATTTTTCCGCAGATGGGGATGAGGGAGGGATGACTCGGGAGGAGATGTGAGCTGAGCAGTGGGGAGGGACAGGGAGAGGCGGACAGAGTTTTGCTTGCTCACTAGCCCGCCACTCACCTGCCACTCTGTGGCCTGGCTCCTAACCCCTGATCTAAACGGACTTGTTTATTCCAGATTGCTCTCCAGCTGGTTATTGAACAGTCTGTTCTTTTGCATTTTGTTCACCTACAGATGTTGAGATGTGCGTGGACCCCTGAGGGATCCCTGTCTTATTGGTCCATTTGCCTGTTTCAGAAGATAGCCATGCTGTCCGTCGGCCATTTATACAGATTATTTAATAGAAATATAAGCGGCTTCTACTCCTTCAGAAATCATGTTGGGAATGTCTGCTCTATAAAATGAGCATAGTCTTATTTTTGCTGAAAAGCTGGGCGTCTTCTGTGTGCTGCGTGACCTCATTTAAGGTCCTCTGTCTCTCTGCGCCTATTCCATCTTCCGTGAAACAGAGAAAGTGGTAGAACCTCCTCTAGGAAGTTTTGTAAGGATTAAGTGAGTAAATACGTTCAAAAGTTTGGCAGACCACATCCTATGTGGCAAATGCTTGTTGAGTACAAATAGATTTAATGAGGGCTTCCCAGGTGACCCTGGTGGTGAAGAATGGCCTGCCAGTGCAGGAGACATTAGAGATGCAGGCTCCATCCCTGGGTCAGGAAGACCCCCTGGAGGAGGGCACAGCAACCCACTCCAGTATTCTTGCCTGGAGAATCCTCCTGGACAGAGGAGGCTGGCGGGCTATAGTCCATGGGGTCACAGACTTGGATACACCTGAAGCAACTTAACACGCACAGGCAGGTTTAATGAACCTCAGATTCTAATGTGCAGTATCAGAAGCATAAAAAACTGTGTAGCTTACACAGTGCCTTTGACATCTGCAGGAGGCCACATTATTGATCCCAGTCAACTGGGAAGGATACTGGAAAATAATCTGGTTAATGGCACAAAGCAATTATGATGAAGAGGAAACAGAAGTTAAATACTGGCTTGTTTGTTTCTGCTAGTCCCATCGCTCGTGAAACTCTAGATGCAGAAAGCCGTGTTACCTGTGTACACTTTCATGGACCTGTTTGGGTGGCCTCTGGAGACATTAAATCAGCCTGTGTTTATGTGTTTATCTGATGGGTTTTAATTTGTTCTTTTGTTAGGATTTGTTTCTCCCCAACGATCTGTTCATGTTATCACATTCCTCTGAGGTTTCTAGTTGGTGGTAAAGGTCCGATTGGTAGGGGCCAGTTCCCCCGGTATATTCTGGTGACTGGTCTCAGAGGCTTCATTCCTGATATCTAGGGAGCAGGGGCACAGAGGCTGGGGCTTCTCCAGCTAGACAACTGGAATATCTGCTTCTGCCTAGGCAGAAGGAGGTGGCACAAATTCTCCATCTTGTCCAAAATTCTCCATCTTATCACACCACATGCCTTTCTGGAGGCAAATCTCCTGGAGGCCTGTGGGGCCCCAAACATGTGGTTTCCTGGGCTCCTTCCCCGGATCAGAGGAGCCTTCGCTGCCCAGCTCCCGTCTAGGTTGTCCTGGGAATGTCCCCAGGTCCTGATGCTGTGAAGCGAGTGGCTCCCTTGCCCCCTCTCTCGCCCTTCAGCCCTCTCTCCCATCTTTTCTTTCCTAATTCCTCCCCGAGTCCCTGAGTCTTCCCCCATTTCTTTATTCTGAGGATTGCTGGGGAAGATGGAGGGCAGGAGGAAAAGGGAGCGACAGGATGAGATGGTTGCATGTCATCACCAACTCAGTGGGCGTGAGCTTGAGCAAGCTCCGGGAGATGCTGAAGGACACGGAAGCCTGGCAGGCTGCAGTTCGTGGGGTTGCAAACAGTCAGACACGGCTGAGCGAACAACAACAAGAGCAACAGAGATGGGGCTCCACCCTCTTCTAAAATGGGAATGTCTCAGGACCCCACCCTGGCACCTGCTGCCAGGGGAAGAATTTCTTGGTCTCAGTGTCCCGACCCAGGCAGTGTCCAAGGCTCAGGAGCGAGGAGGGACTCTTTCCTTCTAGAACACAGTTTTCTACCTCGTCAAGGATAATTTTCCATACATGACCTAAGAAGGTAACCCTCTTTCTACTCCCAAGGGTCAGGGCACTTGTTGAGGAGAGAGGGCCGCCTGCTCCCCAGGGACATGAGTCACCCAGGCGTCCTTTGACCGCAAGACCCTGGCTGGTCCTTAGCTCCAGGTGGCAGAAATCTCAGGGACCCCACCCTCAGCTGCAACTTGAGTCTTCCAACCTCCTGACCAATACTTCCATCCCAGGATTCCTTTATTTCTCACTAGCAACATGATTTATTTCTCTTGGCTCTGTATAATCTGATTTAAGATGCAATATTTTTTTTTCTCAAGGAACAATTTGATCCTCTCTATTTTACTGTTTACACTCTGACTTCTGAAAGGCCAAGAGCCAGAACAGTGCTTTTCCAATCACATTCCCGAGTCTCAATCTGCAGGCTCATCTACTTACCAGAAAGGAATAGACAACACGGTGTGGCTCCAGAACACATGCGTGAATAGTTTTCATCCACTTGACACAGAAATGACAAGTTGTGCTTGAGCATCACAAGCCTCAGTTGCATGCGATGGTCGGGAATGAGCTAGGGTGGTCAGCACCATAGACACCAAGTTCTGCTGTTGAAAACATAAGTGTTCGGTCATGAAGAATAACGTGTTTGGCATAAAGAGGTGCCACTTTGTGAGACAGTTCCATTTGCAGGGAGTAAGTCAAAGACTCAATTTAGTCGCTTATAAATGCTATGTATTCAACTTATGATGAATTGCTGAGCCACCTTTTTCTTCATAAGTTGAAGTCCTCTGCTGTTTGCTTCTCCTGGAATACATTGTCCGTGAATTCCTTATTAGCACAACGACGATGTGGATTTTATACCCTCTCTAGCTTCTCCTTAGTGGATGGTCTGGGAAGCCCCAGGCAGGTGGCCCAAATCAAGGACGGGAGGGAAAAATCCCCTAGGAGGAATGGATTCCCTTACTGACCAAGATGGATGCTCCCTTGACATAGAGTCCTCAGGCCTAGAGAGGCCCCCTGACCTGGGAGTGACCCTGTTCTCGAGATCTGGAAGGCTGCTTGGAATCCCACCTCCCTTGGCTCAGAATTGCAACATGTGGAATCACACAGAAAGTGTAAGTCCAGAAATGATGCTGATGTCACCCTTAAGCTGTGTGAACAGAAAATGATGATACGATCACAGAGTCTATAACTCGATTACAAATTCTTGGTTCTTAGGAAAGAGTAAGTCTATGTGGTTGGCACTTGGTTCCCCTGTCAGGCAGGGTGGGGGCTGTGACTTTATTTTTTTTTTTTAACTCATCATTTTTATATTCACTAGCTGTGCTTTGCAAGTGGGGTTTATCCAACTCAAACAACTTATGTCAAAGGAGACTCTGGCTCCAGAACCCCAGGGCTGCTTTGAAGGGCAAAGATGGGATTGCACTTTGGGGGCGGGGGCGGACTTGAAAGCTGTCCTGTGTTTTTCCACCTTGGGATTTAGGTCTTATGAATGTGGCTGCCCCAGAGAGTGCTCCGGCCTTCAGCCAACTGGTGATGGAGTGAGCAGGCGGGCGTCACTCTCCCCAATATTCAAACCTCCCCAGGGAGCACCGTCTTGCTGCTACCCGTTTGGGAATCAAACCTAGATGAAAAAAATGGGCAGGGACAAAGGAGCGGAGGAAGGCTGAGGCTTTACGACTGACTGACCGAGGGGGTCTGCAGNTTATGATGAATTGCTGAGCCACCTTTTTCTTCATAAGTTGAAGTCCTCTGCTGTTTGCTTCTCCTGGAATACATTGTCCGTGAATTCCTTATTAGCACAACGACGATGTGGATTTTATACCCTCTCTAGCTTCTCCTTAGTGGATGGTCTGGGAAGCCCCAGGCAGGTGGCCCAAATCAAGGACGGGAGGGAAAAATCCCCTAGGAGGAATGGATTCCCTTACTGACCAAGATGGATGCTCCCTTGACATAGAGTCCTCAGGCCTAGAGAGGCCCCCTGACCTGGGAGTGACCCTGTTCTCGAGATCTGGAAGGCTGCTTGGAATCCCACCTCCCTTGGCTCAGAATTGCAACATGTGGAATCACACAGAAAGTGTAAGTCCAGAAATGATGCTGATGTCACCCTTAAGCTGTGTGAACAGAAAATGATGATACGATCACAGAGTCTATAACTCGATTACAAATTCTTGGTTCTTAGGAAAGAGTAAGTCTATGTGGTTGGCACTTGGTTCCCCTGTCAGGCAGGGTGGGGGCTGTGACTTTATTTTTTTTTTTTAACTCATCATTTTTATATTCACTAGCTGTGCTTTGCAAGTGGGGTTTATCCAACTCAAACAACTTATGTCAAAGGAGACTCTGGCTCCAGAACCCCAGGGCTGCTTTGAAGGGCAAAGATGGGATTGCACTTTGGGGGCGGGGGCGGACTTGAAAGCTGTCCTGTGTTTTTCCACCTTGGGATTTAGGTCTTATGAATGTGGCTGCCCCAGAGAGTGCTCCGGCCTTCAGCCAACTGGTGATGGAGTGAGCAGGCGGGCGTCACTCTCCCCAATATTCAAACCTCCCCAGGGAGCACCATCTTGCTGCTACCCGTTTGGGAATCAAACCTAGATGAAAAAAATGGGCAGGGACAAAGGAGCGGAGGAAGGCTGAGGCTTTACGACTGACTGACCGAGGGGGTCTGCAGATCTACTCCTGGACCAGGAACAGCAGCAAGGTGGAGAGATCAGATTCTGTGTCTCTTCTTAGAGCAGGAATTTTGGACAAAAATAACCCCTGAGATGCACAGGCAAAGAGGCCTGGAATGTGTGTATGCTGTGGATTTTGAAGCTTTTTTTTCATAGTCTCTTATTTGATAACCAAGATAATGCCGGGTTTTTATTTTCCTCTTCGTAGAAATAGGGAGCCAGAGACTTGATTAAAAACCAGTATCCTAGGATTACACATTTCAGAAAAGCTTAGCATATTAAAGTAGACATTAAGTGAAGCCACTTTTGTATCTGAACAATGAGGGGAGGGAAGAGCCTACAGGAGTAGGGGGTGTGAGAGACTGGAGGTCACAAGCCTTGAGGTGTGATCTATCTTTTAGAGGGTGACAGTCTTCGGGTGACAGTCTTCTTGTGACTCAACACCACAGCCTTGTCAAGGTCCCAGGAGTCCAAGGTGAG
This sequence comes from Litocranius walleri, assembly GCA_006410535.1. Classification (NCBI taxonomy): domain Eukaryota; kingdom Metazoa; phylum Chordata; class Mammalia; order Artiodactyla; family Bovidae; genus Litocranius; species Litocranius walleri. The sequence continues at coordinate 4,818,761 of SJYG01000068.1, forward strand.
CCAAGGGATAGCATGGTGTACGTTTGAAATAAGTAGCTAAATGTATCGGTTACCAGATAATAGATATGAAGCATCCTGATTCAGCTAATTTAGGAAACCCTAAGTATCAGTAGGAGAGAGGCGCCATGTGTGAGGCCAGTGCCCCCCACCTGGCAGGTGGTTGGAGGAATCAGTCACCTCAGCAAGAACCAAAATGTGGAGGATTCGAGCCAGGCAGCCCAAAAGGATTCATGTAAGTCACCTGCGTGCAGAGGCCAAGAGGTGACTTCCCAGAAGCAGCACCTTGCAGACGGGTCTGCAGTGCTTGGCAGGGACCACCATCACCATTTCTTCCAGGTGGAGGCCCGTGGGCAGGCTTACTCCAGACCTATCGCAGCAGGTGTACAGCAAGGATCACAGGGACTGGGGATGTCTAAACTTAGAGTTGATGCAAGTTGGACCATAAAGAAGGCTGAGCACAGAAGAACTGATGTTTTTGAACTGTGGTGCTGGAGAAGACTGTTGAGAGTCTCTTGGATATCAAGATCCAACCAGTCAATCCTAAAGGAATTGAATTGAAATAACCCTGAGTATTCATTGGAAGGACTGATGCTGAAGCTGAAGCTCCAATACTTTGGCCACACAAAGTGAAGTGCTAACTCACTGGAAGAGACTCTAGTGCTGGAAAGAGTGGGGGCAGGAGGAGAAGGGGACAACAGAGGATGAGATGGTTGGATGGCATCACTGACTCGATGCACAGAGTTTGAGCTGACTCTGGGATATGGTGACGGACAGGGAAGCCTGGTGTGCCACAGTCCATGAGGTCACAAAGAGTTGGACACGACTGAGCGACTGAACAACAACCACCTCAGAGCTCAACCCCTGAGCCAGGTAAGGGGATGCTGTTCCACTGGCCCAGCCTAGAAACAGAGGCCTGAAGAAACACTCAGAGATGCTGAAGACATTGCCTCGGTCCACTCATCCGATGTCAGGTCACCCCCGCCTGTTGTTAGATTTGGCTGCAAGCTCCGTGCAGGCAGACACTCTGCTGTATTTTCTTTGTACAAATTGGGGCTGGCTGCTGGTATCTGGGTGCCCTTCATGGTCTTGGAGTAAACATCTGATGGATCACTAGGAGTGCAGTACAGTGTGTGGGTGAAGAAGCCAGAGACGAGGTCTTTCATCACGCTGAGGGTTAAAGGTTCTAGGGCATCTTCTGCAAGACACAGCTCCAAACCCAAGCTGGATCAAGATACCACCCCCCTGGAGAGGAACGGGCAATCCGCTCCAGTACCCTAGCCTGGGAAATCCCGTGGACAGAGGAGGCTGGCCTACAGTCCATGGGATCGCAAGAGTTGACACAACTTAGTGACTAAACCAACCACCACCATTCAGGTATCACTGAAAATGTCCAGTGGAGAAGGGGTGCAGTAAGCTGCTTAGGCCGCATAATAAAGCCCCACAGTCTGAGCGCCTCAAACACAGATGTTTATGTCCCTGCCGTTCTGGAGGCTGGAAGTTCAGGATCAAGGCGTCGGCAGGTTTGGGTTCTCCAAGGCTTCTGTCCTTGACAAGCTGACGCTGGGTCCTCTCATGACCTTTTCCCTTGGCAGGCACCTCCTGGTGTTCCTCCCCGTTATGAGCACCAGTCATATCAGGCTGAGCTCCTTGTGACCTCGAATAACTGTGATGACCTTCTTAAAGGCCCCATCTCTAAATGCAGTCACACCGGTGGGTAAGGCTTTAAGACACAAATTTAGAGAGGACATGATTTGATCCATAACAAAGGGGGAGGTCTTCAGTAGCTGATAATTTTTTCTGGAAATGTGACTATAGAAAAGCACTTCTGGGGGGCATTGGCATTAGCGTGATTTTTCTGTGTTTTTACCCTGAGACTTCGCTCCAGGATCAGACACTGCTTAAATCTAAGGGGGGCCCGTGTCATTTGCAGCCAAAGCCCGAATCCCTGCTGTGATGAGACGCTTCATGAGGGCAAGTGCCTCGTGCTGGTGCTGTGCACACCCTGCTCCTTGGGGCAATAAGGCAGCATTCCTCACATCTGCAGGTTCAGTTAGGAGCCTTTAAGAATTATTTTGCTGATTTTACCACTTTAATAGCATTTCAACAGATTCTTTCACTGAATTCAGTATTTTATTCATCTAGCAAAGGAGGGCAATTTCTATCAGTAAAAATGATCTTCACAAACATTTTTTTTAAATGAAATATTGGTGAAGTTTAATTTTAAGTGCTTGGCAGTTTTTTCTAAAACAGATGGCTAGCTGACAGTACAATTTAGAAATAAGTATATCTTTTAATATTTGGAGAAGGGAAATGGCAACGCACTCCTGTGTTCGCTTCTGGAGAGTCCCATGGACAGAGGAGCCTGGCAGGCCAGGCATGGCCCATGGGGTCGCAGAGTCGGCTGAACACAGCTGAAGCAACTGTGCATGCACACGTGCGGATAGGGCTGAAGATCACAAATCCCAGTGTGTGATAGTCACACGAGACTGAAATTCCTTAGTCAAATCTGAAAAAAAAAAAATTCATTTGAACAGAAAATTTAATCTTTGTGTTTTATTAGTGGAACTTTTCTTATTGAGCATTTTAGAAATATAGCCAGTTGTTTGTCCAGTAGGAAATAACAATTGTTCTACAAATGCAATTAATTTCCTTTAAAAATGTTAGCATTTGTAGATGGCAAATTTCCTTCACAGAGAGAAAGTGATGGGACAAGAATAGCTCAAAAGGCAATAGATAATCTAACAGAATTTGATAGAATTTGTTGCTGTTCAGTCTCTCAGTCATGTCCAACTCTTTGCAACCGCATAGACTGCAGCACACCAGGCCTCCCTGTCCTCTACCATCTCCCAGAGTTCGCTCAAGTTCATGTCCATTGAGTTGGTGATGGCATTCAACCATCTTATATTTGACAGAATATGAGTTATAAATCCAGAGGATATTTTTCTCTTTTAACAATAATGAATATCATATCTCCTTTTACATTGCAATTTCATAAGAATTTTATCCTTGCTCCCACTTTAGAACTGGAATATCCAAAGTGCAGAGAGGTCAAGCGAACTTTTTCGTACACTTGCTGTGCACCCCTGCTGCAATCAAGGTGACAGAGATATTCTTCTTTGTGACCGCAGGCTTAGAATTTCCTCGTTGCTGAAAGCCACCTTGGAAGAAAGAACAAGAGGACACTGGTGTGTTTACAATGACTGGAATCTCTCCAGGTTTAGAACCCACAACACATGAACAATCACTGCACCAGCCTCAGAAGCTGAGCATGGAAAAGTGAGATTCAGGGTGATGTGATGTTAGCTTCCTAACTGGGAGGTAAAATCTGTTACATAGCTCCTGATTACAGACCAAAAGGGTGTATCCACTTGTAGTGTAAGGAGCTTAAGCTTTTTGATTGCTGAGGAATCCTTTTCAAAGTTATTTATCTCGACTAGACATATTACCAGTCATATTACGAGGAAAAAATAGAAGCAGTGACAGACTTTATTTTCTTAGGCTCAAAACTACTGCAGATGGTGACTGCAGCCATGAAATTAAAGGATGCTTGTCCCTCAGAAGAAAAGCTATGACAAACCTAGAGAGTGTATTAAAAAGCAGAGACATCACTTTGTCAACAAAGGTTTGTTTAGTCAAAGCCATGGTTTTCCCAGTAGTTAGAGATGGGCCATAAAAGAGGCTGAGTGCCGAAGAATTGATGCCTTCAAATTATGGTGCTGGAGAAGACACTTGAGAGTCCCTTGGACTTGGAGATCAAATCAGTCAATCCTTAAGGAAATCAACTCTAAATATTCATTGGAAGGACTCCTATTGAAGCTAAAGCAATAATACTTTGGCCACTTGATTCGAGGAGCTGACTCATTGGAAAAGACACTGATGCTAGGAAAGATTAAAGGCAAAAGGAGAAGGGAGCAGCTGAGCCTAAGATGGTTGGAGGTATCACCAACTCAATGGACATGAGTTTGAGCCAACTCTAGGAGATGGTGAAGGACAGGAACCCTGGCATGCTATGATCCATGGGGTCACAGAGAGTTAAACACAACTTAGCAACTGAACAACAGCAGCAAAGCAAAACAGCCAGATAAGAAATTAGGCCATACACAAGAGACACGGGTTCGGTCCCGGGGTCAGGAAGATCCCCTGGAGTAGGCAACAGCAACCCACCGCAGTACTCTTGCCTGGAAAATTCTGTGGGCAGAGCAGCCTGTGGGATCACAGAGTCAGACATCACTGAGTATGCACACACGTGCACACACACACGTGCACGCACCCATGAAGCTCCCTCTTCATAAAGCCTGGGGTCACATGATAACTGGCCATCTGAGTGACCCCTTCCTTTCCCATGCCCTCATTCCCCTCATTCCTGCTCTCAGGTTTTAAATTTGCCTATGAAGAGTGCACCCACAAAGCTCCAGGCCCCCCCACCCTTGACCCCAAAAAGGCAATGTCGAAGGTCTGCATCATCTCCCTTTCTCCTTCCCCAGGACCTCGCTGTGTGGCTTGGGTGTGCCCTCTACCCTCCAGGACATATGAGTAATACATCTTGCCTCTCAAAGCTCCCTGATGGTTTTTGCTGAAATGTATCTTGTCATTATTATAAGAATCACGAGGGCTGGTCCAGTTGCAAACTTGGCTCCCACTGGGGAAATGTCTCTAGGGCTCCCACAGCAGAGCAGGCCTGGGCATCCAAGCCAAGTGCATCAGAATGGATGGGCTGAGACCAGCACAGCACCTCCCCGTGTGATGGTGTTTAGAGATAGGACCTTTGGGAGGTGATGGGGATCAGCTGTGGTCATGAGGACCGAGTCCCATAACCTCCGTCTCCAGGCTCACGCACTGAGAAAAGGTCGTGAGAGGACTCGGGGAGGAGGCAGCCGTCTGCAAGCCGGGAATGGAGCCATCCCCAGAACCCAGCCCTGCCGGCACCCTCTTCCTGAATTCCAGGCCACAGAACTGTAAGAAGGAAATTCCTGTTGTCTGAGCCATCCAGTCTACAGTATTTCATCACGGCAGACTGAGAAGATGGACACAACCACTTAGAATAATTCCTCTTCTAGGCTTCATTTTTGCTGAGTCTATAAAACAGAAAAGCACATTTTTCATAACTATAATTACTTGGTTATCATCCATTTAGGTACTAAGAAATGTGACCACAAGACCTCCCACAAATAAATGGTGACATTCTTGACCGACATGATGTCACCACTGGCCTCCAGTTGATGCTCTGTGTGTGTGTATTGTTTTTGCGGCGTGATGTGCGGAGTCCTCATTCCCAGCCCAGTGATCGAAACCATGCCCCCGCAGTAGGAGTGCAGCGTCTTCACCACTGAGCCATGAGGGGAGTCCGTGTTGACATGCTTTACAAATAGCACATGTGAAAGAAATGGAGTCTCTGAGCAGGAAAATTTAAGACTGAATTTTACTATTAAAAATCTGTCTAAATTGGGCTTGCTGGGTGGCTCAGAGGTAAGAACCCATCTGCCAATTCAGGAGACATGGGTTAGAACCTTGCATAGGAAAGATCCCTTGGAGAAGGGAATGGCAACCCACTCTAGTATCCGTGCCTGGAGAATTCCATGGACAGAGGAGACTGGCAGGCTACAGTCCATGGGGTCGCAAAGGGTAAGACACAGCATAGCAACTGAGCACGCACGCTAAATTGTCTTGTGTTTAATGAATTTTTTTTTTTTAATGTATAAGTCAGAAGAGTTCAAGAGCTTCTAAAAGGTCTCTGACTGATAAGATGAAATGATTCAGAATTCTCGTCGATCTCACAATTCTTGGGAATGATTTTCTACTTGTGGGACATAGTCTAAACAGTTTTCAGAAACAAAGCTCTCCTCCCAGCCAGCTAGTTGTTCTCACCCAAACCAAAATCATTAAGTAATCACGAAAGATGTCTAAACAAATCAATGGCTGAAATGAATGGTTGTAATGCATTTCTCAAAGTTCTTTGAATCCCTGCTTTAATGAGGGTGTAGAGCTGAACTTCGATTCTGTGTTTAGGAACCATTAGTTCTTTCTGAGCTTTGAAGCTCGTTGTTAAGTTGACAAAGTGGCCCTTCACTGTGTGATCTTTTAATCACAAAAATTCTGGCAAACAGACATAGTTAGACTATTTAAGCTCCACTAATTGTTTCATTAAATTTTTAAAATTTGGTGCAAAATTGCATCATTTTCCAAAATGTTGTCAATATAACACAGGTTTCCTTGATGTGAACAAGTCTGACATTTAAAAGAAGAAATAGTTTTGCATATATTTTCAGCCCCAAAACTTTGGGAAACACTAAGAAGCTTACGTCTCTTCCTCCACTTTTTTCAATTTTTTTTTTTCCAAGTCCAAAGTTTCGGGCCGATGCTGAAGCTGAAACTCTAATACACTGGCAACCTGATGTGAAGAGCCGACTCATTGGAAAAGACCCTGATGCTGGAAAAGACTGAAGGCGGGAGGAGAAGGGGGCAGCCAAGGATGAGATGCTTGGATGGCACCAACGACTCAATAGACACAAGTCTGAGCAAACTCAGAGAGATGGCGATGGACGGGGAAGCCTGGCATGCTGCCAGTCCAAGGGGTCGCAAAAAGTTGGACATGCCTGAGCGACTGAGCCACAGCAGAGTTTCTATAACCCATTACTGATGTTCTGGTACATTGGCGGGAAACAAGGTATTGGACGTTACCCAAACTTCTTCTCGGACTTTGGTTGGGGCATCAGCTATGGTCAGAGGCTGTGGGTGAAATATTCGTAGCTCTGAGTGTCAGTATCAATACAAGTGTGAAGCACTCACCCACACGTCATAATTCATCAAGAGGGAGAGGTTTAGAATGCTGTCTCAATTGGTAGATAGAAATGAGTGAAAAAAGCCAAGGCTCCTTTGGTTTAGTGATAAAAATTAATGTATTTGGAGCAAAGATAAGCATTGTGATTTAGCAAAGACAACTGTAATACTGAACGTCATGTCTAAATAAAGGAGGGAGAGCACCCTAGTAATTGCGACAATGACCTCTGGGCTTAGTTAGGCTGAAACAGTGGTCAGTTTGGAAACTGGATGATTCAGAAGGTACAGAGCCAATAAATAATGCTGATAATGTTAATCAAAATGAATTTTCACATTTCAAGGGTTAGAAAACAAGAAAAGAAGGTTTGCCCTTCAATGCAGTGACCTTGGGGATTTCTGGAAAGCCCTTCTCTTCTGCTGCGTTCTACTTGGTAGTGAACATGCACAATCATTTTTATTATGTACTTTAAGGAGTTTTGTAATTCTTTTTAAATTTAAAAGTAGCGGCTCACTTTGATAGTTTTGTTCGTTTATCTCATTACCTCAGTGCAATTATAAAACAAATTTATCCCTGATACTCATGCTTTGCCATCAGATTACAACACAGTAACTGAAAATGTTCAAGTGTGTTTTTTTTTTTTTTTTCTGGTTACAGACCCTGTCTATAAATTATCATCTCAGAACCTACACAAACATTCTTCCCAATTCGCAGCTGCTAAAGACAGACGCATAAGGACAAGAATCCCTTTCGAGCCATTGTAGTTGCCATTGCTGCTGTGTGTTGAGCTTAAGCTTGTCTCGACAGATGCAGGAGCTTGCAGGGCGCTCAGTGGTAAAAAACCAGCCTGTCGGAGATGAGAGTTCAGCCTCTGAGTTGAGGAGATCCCCTGGAAGAGGAAATGGCAACCCCCTCTTATATTCTCTCCTGGGAAATGCCATGGACAGAGGAGCCTGGCGGGCTAGAGTGCATCACAACTAGAACACACACACACACACACACACACACACACACCCCACAGATGCAGATGTTGTTCAGGGCAGGATGAAGAATCATTCTGTTCGTGTCGCAGGTAGGATGGGTCTTGTGCCCTGGACACCTGCTTTGAGTGAAGGATCCCATAAAGTTCGCGGCACGCCGACGCCCCCTAACTGGAAAAGCACTCACCGTTCTCACTTCTCAGGGACGCATTTTGAACATCATTCATTGTCTGCCTGTGCAAAAAGCAATGTGCTCAGATCTATGACTGCAAAAATAGAGAACTGTGTTGTCCTACTTTGAAAGGACACTCACAGAATATGCACAGCTACTACTAAATTCGAACGTCATTTTGATTGAAAATCTCCTCGCTATTAAAATACCTCCCCTGACTGAGACCTATAAAAAAAAAAACAGAACATAGAAAATGGGCCATAAAAGCGTGGCTGGGCCAAACCCTAAAAGACGACTCTCAGGTGAAAAACAGAATGAAACATGAACTAGAACTGAAATATCTTAGAAATGCATTCTTCTTCTACAAATCTAAGGAACTTTAATCTTTCAGCTAAAAAGAAAAAGAGAGAGCCCAGATGTCACTGAGTCATGGGGAAATGTGAATGTATGCATTATTTTGGGAGGGAGAAAATGTTCCTAAGGAAACAAGCTGCCCACTCAGATGTAGGCATTTGCTTTCAGATTTCAAATGGTTCCAAAAGTCATCTTTAATAGTTCGCTACTTACAGAGAAAATCACTGATATACTCAGAGCCCTGATGGATCCCATTTATTTGATGAATCAAGTTGCTTGATGGGCCTCCAACTGTTGGGATTCACAAGGGAGATCAGACTGCCCGATGCATGATGTTTCACGCAGATTCCTCTAATTACCAAGCTTTAATGCAATTTCTGGTCAAAAATCGCAAATGTATTTGATTTAACAAATGCTTCTTTCACCACAAACAAAGCCCTTGAGGTATGCTTTTAGAGGTGGGGATGGTTTTCTTCTTCGGCATTACCTAATCTGATAAAGTACAGCCAGATGATTCAAAGTGAAAATCCAGATGCAGAAAAACACTTTTAAAGTTTCAGAGCACTTTTTAAAATTCCTACCGGCTAGCCTATCCTGCTGTGTCATGGCAAGTTTGCCATGTGTGACCTAACCTAAACCAGCAATGGGATCAGAAGGGTTAGTGCAGCAAGCCCCTGTGTCCAAGTGTGAACGTTATATTTGCTGAAAATACAGGGCATTTAAGGGCAGAAATTGCTTCACAGCATATCCTGAAACACAGATCTAATCTTGCTGTGTGAAAAATGCATTATGGAGACAAGATCCTTTGGGAATCAGTTGGAAAGAGGTACCCAAGGAAAGCTCAGAATTAGCTTCTTGGGAAGAATACAAACGATAGGACTCTGGTAGATAGAGAAGGGGTCAGAGATGTCCAGAAGCCAGCAGGGTCCCCTGTCTTCTCCAAGGAGTTGGGACTGATGGAGTTCAACACCAAAAATGACCTCAGAGCATGTGGGTTCCCAGAAGGATCATTTCTTTGCTTTTTTGAAAATAAATTAGAGATTTTTTTTAACCTTGTCCAGGGTATCTTTCCCAAGACAAAGGACTCTTCCATAGGCGCGAGAGACAAAGGAAATCTGTATGGACTCTGGTGATCTAAACTTTGAACACATGTCATAGAAACCAGAGCGAGCGAATGCTGAGCCTCTGAAGTCATCTTGAGAGGAAAGGAGAACCTCCAGTACCACTTCCTGAGTCTCAGTGGGTGTCATCGGTCTCTCTGTGCAGCCTGCCCACTTAGTAGTTGATTATGTGTGGGCATCTTCATTTTCTGTGAGTCGCTTTTCTAAAACTCTGTGGTTGCAGCATTGACCTAACACATCTGAGAAAGGAAAAGAATGTAACGCCACTAGAGCAGTCTGTCAGAACAGAAATGGCACTAAGCAAGGTTAGACAGGCAAAGAAGACTTTATACAAGTCTTTTGCAACAGAGGAGGGAGACCAGAACTCAGACTGATCTCAACTTTGATGAAACTGAGAAGTAAGGGTTTAATCTGCTGGAGTGATGGACTGGAAATTCCTGGTGGATGTTAGACGAGAGTTTAATCGGTGGGGTGTGTCCAGCACTTTGAGTTATTCCTACATCTGCAAATGGCTCTTCTGCAATCAGGCCATCTGTGTTTGCTCACTGTCACCCACCAAGGCTGGGCTCTCCTATCTCATGGAGACTAGGAGATAAGGATGCTGTCTTCCTTGATGATCACATTTCAAAGGCATTGCTTCCAGGTTCTTGAGAAAACACATTGCTGGGTTGTAAAATGGGTAAGAGGCTTCCAGAAAGAGTTCCCTATATATCGAAGGTGAAGAAAACCAATTAACAAGGATGAGTTTCCTAAAGAAGAAGCCCAAAGGAAGGAGCGGTCAGGGGCCAAGAGTCAGGAAGAAGTCTGCCTAAAGTTTCGTGAAGCTGAGAGTAACATGAGCAGAATTTGGGACAAGTCCGTGAATCAGACACTTGAGAGAGTCTTCAGAACTGCAGGAGAGAAAGAGCTATATTAAAAGAGATTTTTAAAGCAGAAAATAAAAACATAATCATAGTAAGCAAAGAACAGGATTCAGGGCGTTACAGATGGACATCTCATGGAAGACTCCTCATGACATCTGGCACAGCTGCCCACGTACACGTACAGACTGTGGACAAGCTCCTGAAACCACGAGGCTGTACCAGGGCTTTCTGCTTATCTTACTTCTCATCATCAAAATTAGGAAGTTAGGCTCTTCAGTTAATTTCAGTAGCAAAGCTGGAAATATAATGAAGGTGAGGTACCCACTTGGGGTTACATGTCAGGTGCCTCTAAGACTTTGCACAGATAGTTAGAAAGAGTAAGATGTTCTAGAGTAAGGATGCTCAAAGTTAGCAGCTCTAGGGCCTCCACACATGACCTTGGGCAGAACAGACTTTGTAAAGGACGGATTCCATTAAAACACTGTCCCTGGACTTGCTTAGGGTCTGGAGATCCACATATACAGTCCTTCATCTCAAGTAGGAGACTTGAGATGAAGAGCAGTGACCCATTCACAAAGAGTGTGTTTCAAACAGTGCCCAGACTGAAGCCAGCCAGGCAGAGGTGTCTAGTAGCCAGTTAGGCACGTCATTGTGCAGAGTGGAAGAATATCTGTACACAGATGAATAAAAATCAGTGAAAGAGCTAAGCGAGATCTGGTGGTTCAAGAAATGCAGGTCAGATTGTTCAGAGAAAGACTGAGACGTAAGGAGAGAGTCAAGGGCAGAGACTGAAAACCACCAAGGTGGGAGGGCTGGGTAGATAAGAGGAATCTTCAAAGAGGACTAAGCAGGAAACAACGGAAACAGCAAGAACCTAGAAAGAAAAAAACCACAGAAACAAACAGGACAGAGATGCAGTCTGCAGGGTGTTTGGGGTCAATGGTGTCAAGTTTGCGCGGCTACCAGTAAAGATGGGCTGGATCCAGCTGGCTGGCTTCCTGGTTTCTCACTGGGATCCCGTTGAGAAGAGTTCAGTGGTGTGGGGGACAGGGCAGACTGCCGATCTTAGGTGGATATGAATTGAGGAAACAGGATGACAAGCACAGACAGAGAACCACAAAAAAATGAGACATTTCAGACAGTGTTTGAAAAAGGCCTAAGACTAAGAGAAGGTTTGGGGTTCTTTCTGTAAGTTGTTTATACTGTAGGTATGGGTTTGTTTCTTTGGGGAAGAAAGTGGTGGAGAAGGACAGGCTGAAGAAAGAGCAAATGCTGGACAGGAGAGGGTTAGTAAAGACTCAGACCCAGAAACCTTGGGAGCAACTGTTAGACAACCAGGGGAGGGAACTGGTGACAGGTGCGCATTGATAAAGTCAAATATCAGTCCTGAGGGGATAACAGAGTAGACACAGAAATGCAAGCTAGCCCAAAGAGCACAGTCGTGTACGGTTTCTCTAGCAACACTCACTTCCCTGATGCCCCCGTGTGGAGAAGCCAGAGGCCAAAACTGCTAACAAGAAGCTGTTTCCACCAGAAGTGTGAGGGAAGGCCCATGGGCAAGGCACCTGAGATTTACCACCAAGGGTGGTTTGAACGTGTGGATCATGAGGTCTTCGTTGGAGTATGAAGAACAGCCAGGACAGACAGGGAAAATGCGATGTTGGCATCAACAGAGAGACAGTTACCGCCTGCTCTCACCTGCTCTTGGGAAGACACCTCAGGACCTGGGGAACATTTCCAGTCCCCTCTGGCAGGCTCTCACACACTCGCTCTTTCCCAGTCAGGGGAGAGTTAGGTGACTCTGGAGTCTTTGTTGTGATGAAGCTCAATTTGGACTTGCTTTGCCTGCTGGGTTTCTCTTAGACCTGTTGATGCTCAGGGAAGCCCATTGTCTCCTTGTTTCCTCATCCAGAAAGCCAGCTGAGCAGACTGGGGCTTTCAGCTGCACCTAGCATCCTTCCATGAGAAACCACCTCAGAGCCCTGGCTGGAGAAGTTGGGTTCATGGTGGAAGACCAAGACCTCAGGACCAGACTCCCTTTTCCAATAAGTGCTCCTGTTGAAGAGCTGTTGTTTTAATCTTCCTTTGCAAAGGTCATTGTTTTGCATGCTGCCCTCTTTCCCACAATTCCAAAAAGCAGAACTCCCTGGGGGTCTTGGCTACCAGCTCTCTTCAGGTAGCTCTACTCAAAGGTTCGTATAGTCATGGCTATAGTTTTTCCAGCAGTCACGTACAGACGTGAGAGTTGGACCATAAAGAAGACTGAGCACAAAAGAGTTGATACTTTCAAACTGTGGTGCTGGAGGAGTCCCTTGGACAGTAAGGAGATCAAACAATTCAATCCTAAAGGAAATCAACCCTAAATATCCACTGGAAGGCCTGATGATGAGACTGAAGCTCCAGTGCTTTAGCCTCCTGATGCCAAGAGCCAGCTTATTGAAAAAGACCCTGACTCTGGGAAAGGCTGAAGGCCAAAGGATAAGGGGGTGACAGAGGATGAGATGGTGGTATGGCATCACTGACACAATGGACATGAATTTGAGCAAACTCCGGGAGACAGTGGAACCTGGCATGCTGCAATCCATGGGGTCACAAACAGTGCTCCATTTAGAAATACTTGCAGATAGTATTGCTATACAGATAGATAGGTTCAGCAGTTAAAATACAAGCATATATTCCCTTGCCGTGCCAGCTGAGAAAGAAAAGAAGCAACCGCACCTGAGTGGGAACCAGGACACATGGCTTTCAGGCGATGATTTCTAAGTCCACTCCCTGATAAAGAAGCATAACTACTTGGAGAAATGGCTGATTTTAGGGCTGTAACTGGAGATATAAAGAATGAGCTTGCGGCATCTTTTAGTGCCAGAAAGTAAGGAGTTTCTCAAAAACAAGCAAGCACACAAACAAAACGCACAACTGATGAGGGTGTGTCTAAGGGATGCAGGAGCCAAATGGAAGGGTTCCCTGTGACCAAAACTAGAATGCTCAAAGTGGCAAAATAAACACAGTAGTCTTGGATTAGAATCCAAAATTGGTTTATAATTTGTAAAATAAAATAAATATCTATGAACCCACACTGGTAGAAATAAAGGATGACACAAATTAAAAAATGGGGAAAAACAGGCAAATATTCTATGCAGAAAACTGCAAATAATGTGTATAAACACTTGCTTTGAGCTGAATGTTCATATATTAAAACCTCTGCAAAATTCATATATTAAAACCTAAGTTTCAATGCTGAAGCTGAAACTCCAGTTCTTTGGCCACCTCATGTGAAGAGTTGACTCATTGGAAAAGACTCTGATGCTGGGAGGGATTGGGGGCAGGAGGAGAAGGGGACGACAGAGGATGGGATGGCTGGATGGCATCACTGACTCGATGGACGTGAGTATGAGTGAACTCCAGGAGCTGGTGATGGACAGGGAGGCCTAGCGTGCTGTGATTCTTGGGGTCACAGAGTCGGACACGCCTGAGCGACTGAACTGAATTGAACTGAACTTTCAGTGAGTTGATAATGAGATGTAGGTTCTTTGGGAAGTGATTGCTTCTTCTGCTTTTTGTGAAGACATGGAGAAGATGACCATCAATGGGCTTGGCAGGAGCCTTGTGAAGACACCGGGTCTGCCAGTGCCCTCCAGAATTGTAAATGTGTTGTTTATAGGCACCTCACTCTTAAGTTTTGTTTGTTTGTTGTCATTGTTGATACACCATCCAGGACAGACTAAGACAATATTCCACTTTTAAATGACAAGAGTCCACTCTGTGAATGTGGGCTTTAAATGGTGACTTCCTTCCAAAGAGTACAGTGTGCAATGGGGAAAAAGAGGAGCCTGATAGTGGAGAAACTCAAGAGACATTCCCTCATCCAGGAAGTCAAGGTCAGCATCAACAGTGATGCATCAGGTTGGTAGTATATGAAATGATGCTGAAATAGGATAAAAACTGTACTTTATCTACAGAGCCTTCTTCCCCAGACAGCATGCATGAGTATGCTGTATACTTCAGTCATGTCCAGCTCTTTGCAACCCCATGGACTATAGCCTGCCAGGCTCCTCTGTCCATGGGATTCTCCAGGAAAGAATACTGGAGTGGGTTGCCATGCCCTTCTCCAAGGGATCTTCCCAATCTAGGGATTAAACCCCCATTTTCTGTGTCTGCTGCATTGCAGGCAGATTCTTTACTGCTGAGTCACCAGGGAGGCCCTCCCTGAATACCATTACTGTCTAATCAAGAAAACTATCAGAGGAATCCCACTTAATGGACATTCTGACCAGAATGCAAAACTGTCAGGGATATCAAAAAAGGGCCTAAGCAATTGTCACATCAAAGTGGAGACTAATGAGACATGTCTGTTAAAAGCAATGTGCTGTCTAGGATGGAATTTTGGAATATAAAAAAGACATCTTAAAAACTAACGCAACCCGGATGTGAAGTATCTTGCTCAGATGCTAAGCTGTGCTCGACTCTTTGTGGCCCCATGGGCTGCAGCATGCCAGTCTTTCCTCTCCTTCACTATCTCCAGAGTTTGCTTAAATTCACATCCATTGAGTCAGTGATGCCATCAAGCCATCTCATTCCCTGTCATCCCCTTCTCCTCCTGCCTTCAGTCTTTCCCAACATCAGGGTCATTTCCAATGAGTTGGATCTTCACATCAGGTAGACAAAGTATTAACGCTTCAGCTTCATCATCAGTCCTTCCAGTGAATATTCAGGGTTGATTTCCTTTAGGATTGACTGGTTTGATCTCCTTACAGTCCAAGGGACATAGATATATTACTATTAACTAAGGTTCCCTGATGGCTCAGAAGACAACGAATCTGCCTGCAATGCAGGAGACCTGGGTTCTCCATGGGTCAGGAAGATCCCCTGGAGAAGTAAATGGCAACCCACTCCAGTATTCTTGCCTGGAGGAATTCATGGGCAGAGGAGACTAGCAGGTTACAGTCCAAGGGGAGGCAAAGAGTCAGACATGGCTGAAGGACTGACATTTTCACATTCACATGGTACTGATGTTAATTGCAGGAGAAACTGCTTGTCAGATATATGGGAACTAGCTGTAGGACCTTAACAATTGTTCTGTAATTTTAAAACTAGTCTACAATAAAATATATGCTTTTAATGAAGAGAACAACTCTTAAAAAACACAAAAAGCCTGGACGCTTATGCCAAAGAGACTGAGGTAAAGAGCAAGAGTCTCTTAGGACCAACCGACAATGTCATTTTGACTACTTGATTCTCTGAATAGAGGGATACTTAGGGAAAATTTGAGGTTTTGATCATTTAATAAAATATTTTATCTGTGTATGACTGAATCATAGCATATAATTTTAACTAAACTAAATTTACTTTATAAAAATTTGATTCCAAAATGAGGTGACAAGTGAAAAAATATTTCTTGTTGGGTCTACTTTAATTCTTTAGACACATACAATCCATTTATTTATTAAAGTAAATAACATAAATATTTTCAAAAAATAATAGACTTTATAATCATCTTTACTTCCTTGTGTTAGTTCTACTAGAATTTCACTCCAATTATTCCAATAAATCACTCCAATTATTGTTTTTGTTAAGGATTTTCTACATAATCCAAGCAGCACCAGCATCAGTATCAGCATCTTCATCACCTTCTTTTTCATCATCACCATAGCAAACACTTCCATGGGTCAGACACTGTCCTCAGAGTTTATATAATTAATTCTATTAATCCATTCAAACACCCTACAAGGTGTGTTGGGGAAACAAGACACAGGTAAGCTGGTAGCTTCCCATGTTAGTTGGTGGTGGAATCAGGATTCATCTTAAGCTTTCCGCCCTACAGGACACACGTATATCCGCCAGGCAGCGCTGCCTTCCGTGAACAGACTGACTCCCAAAAGGGCAGGTCGTGGACCCTTTGGGAGGCAGAGCATCCGTCACAAGTTGGCTATGGCACGGGCGAGTCTGGAGACAGCACCTTTCGCTGTGGTGCTTGGCAAGTAACAAGCAAGGATTTCTTGGGCTGAATCAGTTACTAGAGCCTGGCAGGACTCTGGTCACAGCTGAGCTGTGTCGGAGTGTAATCTCATCCTCTCAGCACTGACCCGCTGGGCATGGGAATGTGAAGAAGCGTGCTGGGTCCGCCCCTCCCAGTGACTCCATCACCCGAATTACATGTGCTTGGCAGCTGGGGGATGTGTTAGTTCAAAGGAAGCAATAAAAAAAGGCAGAGGAAAGAGAAAGCAAATGTACATTATCTGATTATTTACTTGTAACATGTGTTAAAGAACAGTAATATGTTTGTTTTCATGTTTCGTTACTAGGAACTTCTACCTTATCTCTGAAGAATGGAAAGACAGCCAAGTCACAACAGTCTTGCCTCTTTCTAAGTAAGTCATTTATGAGCAGTGAGCGTCATGCTGGCTCTGACTGTATCAGCAGCATATTCTGGCTACTTAAAAACTGGGAAATGCTTCCAGACACTTAATAACTAACAGACCGGTTCCACTTAAGAAGACATTGTAAGCAATACCTGTTAGCCTTCTTGTCGAGGCTCTGGAGGACAAGGCCATCCTCCCAGACTGAGGGCCAACCGCTCTGGAGGAGGTTTGTCTCATCACTCAAATCCCAAAAAGCTCTTTGCCAGCTTTGAAAGAACCAACCTCTATGGCAACTCAAGGAGCAAGTCAAGAAATGATCTTATGTGCTTCTGAGAGTCTGAACAGCATAAAGGGAAAGAATGGAGGCTTTGGAGCAAGGACATGAAAGGTGACTGACATTTGCTAGCTGAGTGACTGGGGATGAATCATCTCATCTCCATGAGTCTCAAGAGTCTCATCCAAAAATTTGGTATGATAAACTGCCCTCTGCAGAGTGGCGTGAAATATTCCACCATGACCGTAACCGACTCTTTACAACCTCATGGACTGTAGCCTGCCAGGCTCCTCTGGCCATGGAATTCTTCAGGCAAGAATGCTGGAATGGGTTACCATTTCCTTCTCCAGGGGAACTTCCCAACCCAAGGATGGAAACCAGATCTCCTGCATTGCAGAAGGGTTCTTTACCATCTGAGCCATCAGGGAAGCTCATCATAAACATGAATCCATTTTTATTTATCTTTGCCTCTGCACCCCACCCTCAGATAATTGAGATGGAATTAGGATTAACCTTATAATAGTACTTAGAACCAGCACTTGAGAGAGAGAGACTTATTGTCATGTGACAGAGAAACAAACCAAGTCATTGGTGACCTTGAGATCTTCTCTCTCACTCTAAAGACAACCAAAGGTCTCTTTCCATGCATGAAATATGAAATACTTGATAGTGAGAACAGCTACCTGGAGTGGATTTGTTAGAAGAGTCAGGAAAAATCTTGCAAGATAATCAAGAGCCAAGTAAGAGAGTGTCCTAAAAAATGTCATCCTGTATCATCTGGACGGCAGCATCCTGCCATCCTGTATCATCTGGACAGCAGCATCAGGACCATGCCATCCTGTATCATCCGGACGGCAGCATCAGGACCACTCTTGACACCCAGTGAAGCTGTGTGGTAGTTCATCCCTCACATGCCTTCTCACATGAAATCCCAGGACCACCCTCGGAGAGGCAGTCCAGGTCTCCACTTGGCGGGTGAGCACCCTGAAGTGCCACAGGATGGAGCGCCCTTCCAAGCTTGTATCAGCGTGTAGGACAGCCCAGTCCTGCCCAGAGCAGCAGCCGAAGCTGCCAGCCCAGGTGCGCCCCTGTGGCCAGCGCCTCCCCGGCTCTGAGGTCTGTGAAGGCAGGACAGTGTCTTATCTAGATGTGCTTTGCTGTAGCCCAGCCGCCCCTTCTGCCACGTCATAAATATTTGTGAGATGAATGCTGTCTAGGTTGTAACTATTCGACCCAGGCGATGTCATGATGAAACGAGTGTTTGGGGAGCATTAGTCTGATGCAGTGCAGGTTGGTTGGACCAGGAATGTGGGAGTGGAGATGAGAACCAGAGAAACGTCCTGGGGGACTGTTCCCGTGGACTGGTGTGATGACATCGGAGGCAGCCAGAGAACTTAACTCTTCTTTCTCCACTGCATGTAACATGGCTTGAGGAACCCACAGGGCCTACCATTTGCGGTCGCTTTGCATAATCATTGTCCATTCCCCATTTGACATTTTTCTCTGTGCAGTTGGAGATTCTCCTGCCTTACTAGTAAGAACCTCAGTGATGGGCATGCTTCCCAGCAACTCTCAAGAATAGTCATGGGGAGATGCCATCACTGATTAAAGAAGACCACGTTTATGCTACAAAGCCTCCCCCCTAAGAGTTTTTCTCAGTTAGTTACGAGGTTAGTTTTTACATTATTATGTGTCTTATAATGACTCTGCACGTTCACGTCAGATTACTTGCACTGTGTCTTATTATGACTCTGCACATCGGATTACTTGCTTTTTCTTCCAGAATCCACAAAAAATCTTGGCCATTGCAGTTCTTTCCACTTCAAGCTCTTGACAAATGCGTATTTGTTCACATACACTACATATATTTATCATGTGCCTACTGTCAGCAGGCACTCTCCTTGACCCTAGTAGCAAAGCAATGTCTGTGCTCTTTCGAATCTACATTTAGAAGGAGGAAGAAACCAGGAAGGAGCAGCCAGCCCATTCGTGGCCCTGTGCTCGGGCCTTCCGCTCACCCGCCATCCGGCTCATCAGGCCTTCCGCTCGCCCGCCATCCGGCTCATCAGGCCTTCCGCTCGCCCGCCATCCGGCTCATCAGGCCTTCTGCTCGCCCGCCATCCGGCTCATCAGGCCTTCCGCTCGCCCGCCATCCGGCTCATCAGGCCTTCTGCTCGCCCGCCATCCGGCTCATCAGGCCTTCTGCTCGCCCGCCATCCGGCTCATCAGGCCTCCCGCTCGCCCGCCATCTGGCTTGGGAAGGGTCTGCACTTGGCTTGGCCTGGAAGTGCCAGCAGAAGCTAGCTCCAGCTGCACTTGAGTGCTCTGTTTTAGCTGTTTCTCGTGAGTCTGATTCTCACATCATTCTGAACCATTTATGTTCTACTCAGTGTTCAAAACAGTCAGAGCTACGGCTTTTCCAGTAGTCATGTACAGATGTGACAGTTGGACCACAAAGAAGGCTGGGAACCAAGAATTGATGCTTTCAAACTACGGTGCTGGAGAACACTCTTGAGAGTCCCTTGGATAGTAAGGAGATCAAACCAGTCCATCCTAAAGGAAATCAACCCTAAATATACGTTGGAAGGACGGATGTTGAAGCTGAAGCTCCAATACTTTGGCCACCTGATGCGAAGAGTTGACTGGTTTGAAAAGGTGCTGTTGCTGGGAAAGACTGAGGGCAGGAGGAGAAGAGGGCTATGGAGAATAAGATGATTGGATGGCATCACCAAATCAACGATTTGGCAAGCTCTGGGAGATAGTGAAGGATGAGGAAGACTGGCATGCTGCAGTCCATGGGGTCGCAAGATCAGACACTTAGGAACTGGATAACAAAGTATACTCTTCTGAAATTTCCTGTTCCTGCTCCTTCCAGGATCTGCGGTAAACTCCTCCTCCTTCATTGTTCACCACCTGTTCATCCTTTAAGTTTCAGCTGAGATGGCAAATTTTCTTCCAGAATGACTGCCTTAGAGACCCAGCGTCCTTTCCAAGTGGAAAGACAATCCCCCTGTCTTCCGCTGTGACATTTATGACAGTGTTTTTTAATTACCTCCATTAAGGATAAGGATTTTACTCTTAACCTATGCCAACTCAGATGGGAACACATGATATGTGCTCAGTTTATGTCTGCAAAGGAAAGGAAGGAGGAAAGAGGTGAGCGGAAGATGGAGAAAGGGAAGAGTTGGGGCCTGTGACCACACCTCGCCACTGTTTTGCTCTGCGCTTAAGCGGTCTTATGGACCAGCTCTGCCCCTATTTCAGTGATGACCAAACCTGAGGTGGTGCCTAAGCTCAGGTGGCAGCAGTTCCGAGTGAGAAAGAGAGAGAATATGAAGAAATTAGAATGGGCAATCAATAGTCGGTGACAAGTCCAGACAGGAAATAAAAGGAAAAGTTTTCCTTGTCTTGTGAACAGAACTGCAGTTGTTTGCAGCTGCGGGGACTGCAACACGACAGGCCCCTCTAACCTCCACTGTCTCCCGAAGTTTGCTCAGATTCACGTCCACGAGTCAGTTGTACTATCTAACCATCTGCTTCCCTGCTGCCCTCGTCTCCTTTTGCTTTCTGTCTTTCCTAGAGTCAGGATCTTTTCCAGCGAGTCTGCTCTTCATATCAGATATCCAAAGTATTGGACTTTCAGCTTCAGCATACAATAGAGAGATTTAAGAAAACTTTTTCACAGACAGTTCATATTCACTACTGCTTAAGAATTAGACGCTTGAGTGTTCTCACTTAAAGTATTCATAAGAACATAAAATATGTATTAATATAGAGTCAAGCATGAAAGTCTTAACATAAATACATAAGAAACCACTGCCCTAAAGTATTCTACAAGCGTGTAGGCCATCCATAGTGTTTCCCACCAAGTTTCCACCCAGTAGACACGGATGATGACTCATAATTTTCCCAACATGGTTGTCTCCGTACCTCCAAATCCTTCCTCTTCTCCCTCCTTCAGATGCAGGGATGCTCCCCAGATTAAAGTGTGTATTTTCTTTTAAAGTACGTATGAGGGCTGTAGAATTCATCAGATTGTGATGAGATTGAACGTGAAACCACAAATATTCATCAGCGTGCACATTAAGTGCTCAGTTGCTGAATCACCCCTTTCATGAGGTCGGCACAGGGCTGAGGGAGCAGCTGCAGTGCTTTTCTAAGGATGTGAGATGGGGGCCCTGGAGACATGAAGCCTTGGTGAGCAAGAGGACTGCAGAAGGTGTTCCTAGTCGTCAGTGAAGAAGCAGCCTTCGGAGGACTCCACACGCACCTCTGTACACAGCGCCGTGGTGACCATGGCAGGAAACCAAGACATTTCACAGGGGCCAAAGCCACTGCCTGGGGGACATGGAGATCGCCTGGGGCGCCTTCTGTTAGATCTGGATTTAGATTATTGCCAATACTGTGGGGTTCCTTATAGGCAGAATGATTCCCGTGAGGGCCCTAATTCTGTCTGAAAGCTCCCACTCCAACTCCGGCTCTGAGAACATTCCCAAAGTGTCTCTGAGAAAAGAAAGTCAAAGTGTAGCCTGAGATTTCCTCCCTGTGAAGCAATGATTCTCACTACCTTCCACGACTTCCAGGTCTGTCAGTCTGCCACCCAGCTTCCACTCGGGCATACTTTCCTAGGCTCACATGGGCTTGCGACTGGGTGCCTGAGGGAGACCTCAGAGCACGCTTCCACGTACTGCTTTATCTGGACTAGTCACATTTGCTTCCACTATTTGTAATAACTTGTATCATTAGAGCCTTTTTGGGTCTACAATACTTTCAGATACATTATCTCATCTGGCCTAAGGATTTGGCACAGTTATTAGGCGTAAGTTAACATCTGGGGAACTCTGATTTACAAATTTATCATTATCCCATCAACAAACAGCCTTTGAGCAGCTACTGTAGGCCAGTCACTACACTGACTGTGATATGAACTGGGGGAAGCTGGAAAAAAGCAATACATGACAACTTGAACTGAAAGAAATGTCAGGTTAGAGGATGAAACTAGCATTCACAAACACTCAAGTCTCAGGAGAAATGCTAGTACCATCTGAAATCTCGTCCTTAACTCTGTCTGCCATTTTGTCCACATGCTGGCTCAGGACAGTTGATTGATCTTTTTTAAGTTAATTTTCTTGGAGTGCTCTCTAGTTTCTACTGTACAGCAAAGTGGGTCATCCATACATGGACACATAATGCCCTTCCTTTTTGATTTCCTTCCCATTCAGGTCACCACGATGTATTAAGTGCAGTTCCTTGTGCTAGATCAGTCCAGGTCAGTTCAGTCACTCAGTCGTGTTCGACTCTTTGCGACCCCATGGACCGCAGCACACCAGGCCTCCCTGTCCATCACCGACTCCCGGAGTTTACCCAAATTCATGTCCACTGAGTCAGTGATGCCATCCAACCATCTCATCTCATCCTTGTCATCCCCTTCTCCTCCCACCTTCAATCTCTCCCAACATCAGGGTCTTTTCCAATGAGTCAGTTCTTCGAATCACGTGGCCAAAGTGTCAGAGTTTCAGATTCAACATCAGTCCTTCCAATGAACACTCAGGACTGATCTCCTTTAGGATTGACTGGTTGGATCTCCTTGCAGTCCAAGAGACTCTCAAGAGTCTTCTCCAGTTCAAAAGCATCAATTCTTTGACACTCAGCTTTCTTTATATTCCAACTCTCACATCCATACATAACTAAAACCATAGCCTTGACTAGACGGACTTTTGTTAGCAAAGTAATGTCTCTGCTTTTTAATATGCTATCTAGGTTGGTCATAAATTTGCTTCCAAGGAGCAAGCGTCTTTTAATTTCATGGCTGCAGTCCCCATCTGCTATATAGTATGTTCTAATTAGCTATCTATTTACACAGTGTTAATAGAGTATATGTGTCAATCCCAATCTCCCGATTCATCCCATCCCCCTTTATCTCCTTTTGCTCATATTTAATCATGGTTGCACCTTCAGCTTTAGAATAATGGCATCAATGTTATACATTCAAAATCTCTCTGACTATATACTTTCAGAAAATCTTCCTGAATGACCCCTTAGTACTTCAAACTCAGACAGTCAAATTGTGGGTTAATTGTTTCTCCTCAAGTCTACCATTTCTTCTACCTTCCCCTTCTAGTCACTGGCTCAGTGGTTAGATACTGGCTCCCAGTTAATGATTGGATACCACTGACTTTTCCATTACTTTTCTGATTAATCATCATATCCTTTTGGCTTAACTTTTGAAAAGTGCTTTATACCATTTTTGGTTACCAGTACGTTACATTTAATGGTGCACATTTAATAGAGTATAGCATTTATTACACTATTCATTTATTATTTGTTTACATGTCCCTTGCTCATGCAATATCGTGAACTCATAAGCTCATAAGAATTCTGACTTATGGTCACTTCTTGACCAGTACATGGAACAAAATAGGTAAATATCTGCTAAATGAAAGAATAGATGATTGTGCAACATAGTTGCTTTTCTTATGGTGGATGAAATTCTGTGATGCCCCTAACATTCTCACTCTCCCGTCTCTGGTATTTGCACGTCTTCTTCCAATTATTATGTAAAACACTAATCTAACTATTACTGTGAGAGAGGTCACTTAATATGTGATCAAGGTTCCAAGTTAGTTTACTTTAGAGAATGAAAGTGTCTTTGTTGGGACGGAAGATCAGGTGAATCCTTAAAGGGAACTAACTAAGCATTTCCTGTCAGGAGAGGTCATTTCAAGGAATGAGAGGGATTTGATTAGAAAGAGGGATTCCATCTGGGGCTTTAAAGATGGATAGGGCTGCATGGTAAGGGCTGTGGATAAGCTCTAGGAACTGAGACTGGAGCCCAGCTAACAGCAAATGTTGCTTTGAGGATGCAGTCGGAGGCCGTGCCATGTGAATCGTCCCCAGCCCCTGGTAATTGCCCCACTAATGTCACTTCTGACATGGTTCCCTGGTATTCATCAGCTGATGCATTTCAACCTCTGGGGAGTGGGCCTTGAACTTTGTGGAGAATGGGTCATCAAATGGAGTCTACAGTGGTTGTTCAGTGGCCACAAACCACCTGAGTTCTTGAAATATGTGCGTGTAATTCAGCTTTCTTTTACCAACAACATTTAACACTGTGGAACTGAGGAGCAAGGAGCAAGGCCTTGTCCCTTCTCCCAGCCCCTGGCTCACCTCCAGTGCCCAGAGGAGAGAGAAGTGTGCTTCCAGTGGAAACGGGGGCATGTACAAAAGCTTGAAGTGCAGAAAGGGCCTTCCACCATGGCAACGCGGAGACCTCACAGGGTGTCGGCCAGGGTGAGAGTCCCAGCCCTCTGGCCAAGGAGTGGAGGGGAGATTTCTGAATAGGGAGAACATTGCTGTGGTCAGGAGCAAGCCCACACACAGGACTATTTGTGGGGAGTAGACACCCTGCCTACACCCTTCCTGGGAGCTCGTAAAATCACAGACACTTTTTGAAGGACCACAATGTTCCAAGTCTGGAGCTAGATTCTGAAGACACGAGGAGAAGTAGAAAGTAGTCCTGTCTCCAAACTCTGCTGTCCCTCCAGGGAAAAAAACCAGAATATTCCTGTAATATCAGCCATAGGAGGAAGCCAGATAAAGCTTGTCATTCAAAACCCAAATGGCTTCTGCCTGAGTTCGGGCAGTAGAGTCAAAGAAAAATTCACAGGAGGAACATTTGAACTAGAACTTGAATTAAGAGAGGCCTTCTCCAGGAAGCTGGAGTGGAAGGAGCAAAGCTGGGAGGAGCAACGCAGTCAGACTGAGGGATGGTGGAGTTTTGTCTTTTTTTTAAGTCATTCAGTCATGCCCTACAGTCCATGACCCCATGGACTGTAGCCCACCAGGCTTCTCGGGATTCTCCAAGCAAAAATACTGGATCGGATAGCCATTCTCTTCTCTAGGTGCTCTTCTGGTCTCAGACAGAACCCGAGTCTCCTGCACTGCAGGCAAACTCTGTACCATGTGAGCCAACAGGAAAGCCCCCTGGACGCACACATACAATGAGAAAGAGAAAAGAAAACCGAATTTAAAGTACCAGTGCAACCAAGGAATCTGGGCTGTAGTTTGCTCTGTAACCCCACACAATAGAGACAAGCACCTGCAAAGAGGCATCTTCTCTAATGCCAACCCCTTTCCACCCCACCTGGTTTGTACATTTAGTATCGTTGGACAAAGGTCCATCCAGGCAAAGCTATGGTTTTTCCAGTAGTCATGTATTCATGTGAGAGATGGACTATAAAGAAAGCTGAGCACCCAAAAATTAATGCTTTTGAACTGTGTTGTTGGAGAAGACTCTTGAAAGTCCCTTGGGGTTTTCTATGTAGAGGATCATGTCATCTGCAAACAGTGAGAGTTTTACTTCTTCTTTTCCAATTTGGATTCCTTTTATTTCTTTTTCTGCTCTGATTTCTGTGGCCAACACTTCCAGAACTATGTTGAATAGTAGCAGTGAAAGTGGGCACCCTTGTCTTGTTCCTGACTTTAGGGGAAATGCTTTCAATTTTTCACCATTGAGGATAATGTTTGCTGTGGGTTTATCATATATAGCTTTTATTATGTTGAGGTATGTTCCTTCTATTCTTGCTTTCTGGAGAGTTTTTATCATAAATGAATGTAGAATTTTGCCAAAGGATTTCTCTGCATCTATTGAGATAATCATATGGCTTTTATTTTTCAATTTGCTAATGTGGTGAATTACATTGATTGATTTGTAGATATTGAAGAATCCTTGCATCCCTGGGATAAAGCCCACTTGGTCATGGTGTATGATCTTTTTAATGTGTTGCTGGATTCTGATTGCTAGGATTTTGTTGAGGATTTTTGGTCTGCATCTATGTTCATCAGTGATATCGGCCTGTAGTTTTCTTTCCTTGTGGCATCTTTGTCAGGTTTTGGTATTAGGGTTAGCCTCATAGAATGAGTTTGGAAGTTTACCTTCCTCTGCAATTTTCTGGAAGAGTTTGAGTAATATAGGTGTTAGCTCTTCTCTATATTTTTGGTAGAATTCAGCTGTGAAGCCATTGGGACCTGGGCTTTTGTTTGCTGGAAGATTTCTGATTACAGTTTTAATTTCCGTGCTTGTGATGGGTCTGTTAAGATTTTCTATTTCTTCCTGGTTCAGTTTTGGAAAGTCGTACTTTTCTGAGAATTTGTCCATTTCTTCCACGTTGTCCATTTTATTGGCATATAATTGCTGATAGTAGTCTCTTATGATCCTTTGTATTTCTGTGTTGTCTATTGTGATCTCTCCATTTTCATTTCTAATTTTATTGATTTGATTTTTCTCTCTTTGTTTCTTAATGAGTCTGGCTAATGATTTGTCAATTTTATTTATCCTTTCAAAGAACCAGCTTTTGGCTTTGTTGATTTTTGCTATGGTCTCTTTTGTTTCTTTTTCATTTAATTCTGCCCTAATTTTTAAGATTTCTTTCCATCACAATTTGTATGGAAATACAAAAAACCTTGAATAGCCAAAGCAATCTTGAGAAAGAAGAATGGAACTGGAGGAATCAACCTGCCTGACTTCAGGCTCTACTACAAAGCCACAGTCATTAAGACAGTATGGTACTGACACAAACACAGAAATATAGATCAATGGAACAAAACAAAAAGCCCAGAGATAAATCCACACACCTATGGACACCTTATCTTCGACAAAGGAGGCAAGAATATACAATGGAGTAAAGACAATCTCTTTAACAAGTGATGCTGGGAAAACTGGTCAACCACTTGTAAAAGAATGAAACTAGAACACTTTCTAACATCATTCACAAAAATAAACTAAAAATGGATTAAATATCTAAATGTAAGACCAGAAAGTATAAAACTCCTAGAGGAAAACATAGGCAAAACACTCTCCGACATAAATCACAGCAAGATCCTCTATGAGCCACCTCCCAGAATACTGGAAATAGAAGCAAAAATAAACAAATTGGATCTAATTAAAATTAAAAGCTTCTGCACAACAAAGGAAACTATAAGTAAGGTGAAAAGACAGCCTTAGGAATGGGAGAAAATAACAGCAAATGAAGCAATGGACAAACAACTAATCTCAAAAATATACAAGCAACTTATGCAGCTCAACTCTAGAAAAATAAATGACCCAATCAAAAAATGGGCCAAAGAACTAAACAGACATTTCTCCAAAGAAGACATACGGATGGCTAATAAACACATGAAAAGATGCTCAACACCACTCAATATCAGAGAAATGCAAATGAAAACCACACTGAGGTACCATCTCACATGGGTCAGAATGGCTGTGATCTAAAAGTCTACAAGCAATAAATGCTGGAGAGGCTGCGGAGAAAAGGGAACCATCTTACACTGTTGGTGGGAATGCAAACTAGTATAGCCACTGTGGAGAATAGTGTGGAAATTCCTTAAAAAACTACAAGTAGAACTGCCTTATGACCCAGCAATCCCACTGCTGGGCATACACACCGAGGAAACCAGAATTGAACGAGACACGTGTACCCCAATGTTCATCGCAGCACTGTTTATAATAGCCAGGACATGGAAGCAACTTAGATGTCCATCAGCAGATGAATGGATGAGAAAGCTGTGGTACATATACACAGTGGAGTATTACTCAGCCATTAAAAAGAATAAATTTGACTCAGTTCTAATGAAGCGGATGAACCTGGAGCCGATCATACAGAGTGAAGTAAGCCAGAAAGAAAAACACCAATACGGTATACTGACACATATATATGGAATTTAGAAAGATGGTATATGCGAGACAGCAAAAGAGACACAGATGTAAAGAACAGACTTTTGGACTCTGTGGGAGAGGGAGAGGGTGGGATGATGTGGGAGAATAGCATTGAAACACGTATACTATCATGTAAGAAATGAATTGCTAGTCTAAGTTCAAAACAGGATGCAGGATGTTTGGGGCTGGTGTACTGGGATGACCCAGAGAGATTAAATGGGGAGGGTGATGGGAGGGGGGTTCAGGACTGGGAACTCATGCACGCCTGTGGTTGATTCATGTCAATGTATGGCAAAACCAATATAGTAAAGTAAAAAAAGAAAAGAAAAGAAAGTCCCTTGGACTGCAAGGAGATCCAACCAGACCATCCTAAAGGAAATAAGTCCTGAATATTCATTGGAAAGACTGATGCTGAAGCTGAAGCTCCACTACTTTGACCACTTGATGCAAAGAACTGACTCATTTGAAAAGACCCTGATGCTGGGAAAGATTGAAGGTGAGGGGAAAAGGGGACAGCAGAGGATGAGACGGTTGTATGGCATGACCAATGTGATGGACATGAGTTTGAGTGAGCTCCGGGAGCTGGTGATGGACAGGGAGGCCTGGCATGCTGCAGTCTATGGGGTCACAGAGAGTTGGACACGACTGAGCGACTGACCTGAACTGAACTGATGGTCGGACTTTCTAATGTCAGCCTTCCTGTGTATGTATTGGCACGGCACTGTAAGTGTGTTTGGGGGGTTGTATGTGTGTGTGGTTTTTTTTTTTTGAATTGGACTATAACTGCTTTGTGGTATTGTGTTAGTTTTTGCTGCACCATGAAGTGACTCTGCCATGCGGACCTGGAAAAATGGTGCAGATGGAAACAGCTGCAGGACAGGACTAGAGACACAGACACAGAGACTGGGTGCGGAGAGGGGGAGGACGGGATGGACTGCAGGATCATCCTTGGCATATATACACTACTATGGGTAAAAGAGATAGCTCCTGAGAACCTGCTGAACAGCACAGGAGCTGAGCTCCATCCCACTTTGATGGGGTTTACTGACACCAGGTAACACCAACAGGTACTTTCTGCTGGACCTCAGCTATTGAATTGCCTAAAGTTGCCCTTTCCAAACAAATTAACCAAGGTGTGGTCAAAGTTTCTGAAAAAAAAAAAACACAAAAACAAAAACAAAAAAACCTGCACGTAAAAGCTGTGAGATTAATGAGGTTCAAGTGGATGATTGATGATTCCCCCTGCTTTGCACCATGCGGAGAGCTCCTTCTTCTGAGTCAGTCTAGTATTGCACGGGCAGAAGCAATTCTTTTCTTTATAAGATCTCATTTCTGTGCTCCGATCGCCAGCGATTCCGGTTTTACTTCCACCCAGATCATTCATGTGAACAGGTCTGGTAAAGTGTGCTCCATTGTATTTCTTCCTGTTGGTTTGCATGTTAGTTCAAATGAGGTTTGACTGAAGAGCACATTTCTAGTACTAAGGACTGAGGGTTTCCAAATTCTCAGATTTCCCTGGCTTAGACACGTGCAGAACTGCTATTGGTTGAGGACTTAGTTATGCCTCCCCAGGATCAGTAAACCCGAGTCAAAATACCCATCTAATTGGAGCCTTCTTTAGCAGGATCTTCCTGATGGTTTAAGAGTGCATGGTTTTCATACCAAGCAGTGAACATGCTGTCAAAGGGAACACAGTCTGTTCCCTGCCGGGGACAACAAGAGCCCTTGCGCCTCTGCCCTCAGCTCTGTGAACACAGGCTGGGGTGTTGCCGGCAGGAGCTGGAGGATGCACGTCTGCTGTGCCTCAGGCAGGATTCTCCACGCTCTCTGTGGCCTCGGACTCACCCATGCGCCCACATCCCTGCGGACAGGACTGCCACTGTGTTTCTATCCGTCTGAAGACGCCGTCTCACCGCTTGTAGCCATTGAATGCTTGCCCTGCGAGATTAGTGACCCCACAGTCCCACGGACAGAAAGTGAGAGTGTCAGCTGCCCAGCCGTGTCTGACTCTGTGAACCCGTGGACAGTAGCCCGCCAGGCCCCGCTGTCCATGGGATTCCCCAGGCAAGGATGCTGGAGTGGGTTGCCATGTCCTTCTCCAAGGCATCTTCCCACCCCAGCGGTCGAGCCCGCGTCTCCTGCATTGCAGGCAGACTCTTCACTCTGAGCTACCAGGGAAGCCCCATATATACATACGGCTGATTCCTGTTGTGTGGCAGAAACTAACAGAACATTGTAAAGCAGTTGTAATCCAATAAAAATAAAAAGATGCCAGGTTCCAGGTTGTCATCTACATCATTGAAAGTCACTGAAACTACACAAGCAAATAGGAAATGTACCACATAGTTCAGTTCAGTTCAGTTACTCAGTTGTGTCCGACTCTTTGCGACCCCATGAATCGCAGCACACCAGGCCTCCCTGTCCATCACCAGCTCCCGGAGTTCACTCAAACTCATGTGCATCGAGTTGGTGATGCCATCCAGCCGTCTCATCCTCTGTCATCCCCTTCTCCTCCTGCCCCCAATCCCTCCCAGCATCAGAGTCTTTTCCAGTGAGTCAACTCTTCGCATGAGGTGGCCAAAGTACTGGAGTTTCAGCTTTAGCATCAGTCCTTCCAAAGAACACCCAGGACATGTACCACATAGGAGTCACATAAAAACTGCTGCTGGCTCGATTAATGAATGGATGGATGGACGGATGAAGGAGTGAATGATATAGCCAAGGTGGCTGTCTGGGTTTGGATGAGGCCATGTCTTGGAAGTCTAAGAAAATGAGAGCCCCAGCATGAGCATACATCTTTTTCTGTTCTTTCTCATCACTTTCTGTTTTGAAAAAATTAAACACAGACAGAATTCTGCTGTAGTTTGCAAGTTTATTCCTCAGAGGTAAAATGTGGGATGATTGCCGTTTTATTAGCGCCAATTACTAAATAATACTATATTTAATAAAACGGTGTTATCATTACTACTTCATACTTTTCAAAATGTTTCATAACTGTTATCTCACTTTATAAAGATAGAGAGTTCCATGTCTTCTTCAATTAATCTTCAAGTTTTCATCTATTACGTTTTCCTGCTGCTAATTTTTTTAAAATTTTATCCAGAAAATTAAAAAAAAAAAACCCTGCTATTCCTTTCTTGTGGAAGCAATTTAAAAAATCACTAATTACAATATAAAGTTCCTTCATTAATTGTCCATAGATGTTTTCATCAGGTTTTCAGAACCCCTGCTTTCCTAATTCAGAAGCTGGACCTGGGACAAGCATTACTTCAACATCCAAAGTGCTGCCATCGGCAACAAATGGGAGGTAGACAGAGTGAACTGCAGTGAAACCAGTCTCATTAAAGCCTGGCGGCTCTCGACCAGGCATCTCATTAGACCCAACTAGCTCTTAGTGCAGCAGCAGCAAATGTGAATGCAAGACACGCCAGACACACGCATTACCAGGCGTGAAACAGAGAGCTAGTGGGGACCTGCTGCCTAGTGTGGGGGCTCTGAGATGACCTGGGGGTAGGACGGGGTCGTGGGGGGCAGAAGCTTCCAGAAGGAGGGGACAGATGTGTACACAGGACTGATTCACTTTGCTCTGCAGCAGGCACTAACACACCCTTGTAAAGCAATTATACTCTATTTTTTTAAGGGATGCTGTGCTGCTCAGTGGTCTTTGGAAAGAGTCATATTTTGAATGAAGGGTTCACAGTGACAGGAGAGGAACTGAACTCGGACGGCTCTCATTTCCTCCACACCAGGCTCTCTTTTGAGCAGAATATTGTGTGAGTGTGTGTGCATGTGTGAGTGTGTGTCTGTGTCCACCTGTGCACACACGCCCTGAAGGGACCCTTGAGCACTTGGCCAGCCCAGACCAGGGAGGCGAGGATCTCAGAACCTGAAGGGCCTGGAATCAGCCGGTCCCCAGTGCAGAATCTGCTCCGTATTGTGTCACCTATGACCCTGCAGCCTTGGCTTAAATTCCCCTCAGAACGCGTGGCTCAGCCCTGGATGGAGGTGTCTGTAGGTGCAGATGGCTTCCAGTAAAGCCGGGATCTGATTCCTACCGGAGCACACTGCCATGCGCCCATCGTGACCTGTAGGACAGTGGGTGCCACCCCGATGGCTCTACTCACATTCAGGTTCCGTCTGCTGGGGTGAGCACTCACCCAGGCTCATGCCCTTCTTGGCGCGGCTTCTCCGTGGGTGCTCAGAGAACAGAAGCTGCGTTGCTCTGGACATGAGCGCCAGCCCTGCCTGACGTGGGCGCGCTCCTCCTGCCCCGGGACCAGAACCCCAGCACTTCTGAGGCACACACCCGGCCCTGTGAGCTTCAGCCTGGATGAGGTGTGGAACTCTGATTGCTGGGCATCTTGTGAGCTGGTGCCCATACACTCCTGGAAACTCCTAACTGTATATTCCCCACTGAAGTTTTATCCCATTTCCTTGGTTCTAGTTCCCTGTTGTGAATACTTCTGAAGCTCGGTTCTGTCATCTGCTCTATCAGGGATCCCTCCCAGTTTTGCGTCATGTGCAAATCTCCTAGGCATGTGTTTTGTGCCTTGATCCAAACCACGGAATAGACATTAGCACATGATAAAGAACAGGACACAGTTTTATGTGTTTTAGGGTTTTGCTCTTTGATTGACATCAATTATTTAGTAGCAGTCTTTGTGTAGATTGTTAAGGGGGTTCTGATCTACTGAACTGTGATTTCATCAAGTGCGCAGGGATATGAAAAGGACAGCTCCATGCCGGGCTGAAGTGGGAAACTTGGAGGCAGGGACGGGTCTGACACGCTGGTAGAATTTGCTCCTGAAGTTCAAGTACAGCTCTTCATTAATCCTTGTGTCGCCAGGACCCAGCAAAGCAAATTTACTAAACACAAAGAGAAAACATGCTGCTTCTTTTTGAAACTAATTGAGCCGGATCTCGTGGTCCTTGCTCCTTTTACCATGCCCACCAGCCTGTTAATAATCATGTCTTCCTTGTTGTCAGTGATCAATGTTGAA
Source organism: Litocranius walleri (assembly GCA_006410535.1). NCBI lineage: Eukaryota > Metazoa > Chordata > Mammalia > Artiodactyla > Bovidae > Litocranius > Litocranius walleri. The sequence continues at coordinate 4,851,373 of SJYG01000068.1, forward strand.
GTGATTGGCCTCTGGTCTCAGGAATGCATCCGTTTTTCCAATTTTGAAATTGGAAAAATATTTGCCTCCTCCACTCCTCTGGCTCCTCTCCCACAATTCAGGATTTTCTCATGGAAAAATAACTCCTCTGTCACATTTCACAGACTCTGCACATACTCTCAGGCCCCGAGTGGTAACTTTGGTGGGACTCAGTTGTAACTTGTACTTTCCCAGAGTATCTGATCATTTTCTTTCTTGCTACCCCCTTCAAAGGACACAGAGTGTTTTACTCACACCTCTGTGTTGTCTGGCCTGAATACTGTTCTCTAGTGGAAGATGATAGAAACCAGCCCATGGTCAAGAGGACCTGCCTTCACTCTGTCCTCTATTTTTTATGTCTTATTTTATATTGGAGCATATGTGATTAACAACAATTTGTTCATTTCAGGTATACAGGAAAGTGGTTATCTATATACATGTATCTGTTCTTTTTAAAATTATTTCCCCATTTAGATTGTTACATAATATTGAGCAGAGTTCCCTGTGCCATACCAGTAGGTCCTTGTTGGTTCAGTTCAGTTCAGTCGCTCAGTCGTGTCCGACTCTTTACCTAGTTCAAATATAACAGGGTGTACATGTCAATCCCAAACTTCCTACCTCTCCCTTCCCCCCATCGTTTGCCCCTGTTGATCATAAGTTCATTCTCTAAGTCTAGGAATCTGTTTCTGCTTTGTAAGTTCATTTGTATCATTTTTAAGACTCCACATATAAGCAATATCATATGATATTTGTCTTTTTCTGTCTGACTTACTTCACTGAGCACTAAAATTTCCCCAAGAGTCAGTCCACCCTTTTTTTTTTTTCTCTATTTGTTCTGCAGAAATCAAGTAGTTCCATCTGATGGCTGACAATAAAGTGGAGGGTGTCTCAGAAAATTGAAAATGGAACTATGTTTTTAGGGAGTTGTCCTCTTTGCTTTAATTTTCTGAAAAATTAAAGTAAAAAATATGTCCAAAAGTAGTGAATGGGGTAAACTTTCTGTATTTTGTGAAAATAGAATCTGGAACACAGCAATGATGAGTATATAAATTACCTCTGCAAGATCCGAATCGGTAAAGAGATCTATTAAAAAAAAAAACCACCTAAATGTCAAATTTCTGAGTGTTATAGATTCTATTTGTCATCGTGGATCATATAATTCAGAACTTATAAAAATAACACTAACTTGAGCATTAATGATAGCAATCATCAGTAATCAAAATGTAGTTCCTCTGAAGTTTCACAGCAATGCTGAAAAAGAAGAGCATCAGAATGCATAAGGAAAATAATACGTGCGTGTACCTAGAGGGACTTGAGCTGAAGTGGTTTCCTATGCCAGCTAGTTTTCCAAGATCCTGACTTGTTTGGAATATCTCTTGGCAACTGATTCCCATTCTGCTGGCAAGCCACCTGTTAAGCTAAGGCGGAAGCCTAGAAGAGAAGGGAAATGGGTGGAGTCGATTATGTTTAACATGACTTCATAATACTGCAATGTGAGCTTTTTAACTCCTGAGTCCACACATTTTTTCATAGGGTGTGTGGTTGATTTATTAATGCCATTCAGGTCAAGCAATCTCAGTATTTTTTTTTTTTAATTTAAAATTTAAGAAAATATTCTTCTAGAGAAATCTGGAATTTGGGAGGCTCATTTGTGATGTGAGTGAAGCTGAAGTGGGCAGTATCAGTGAGACTAGTTTAAGCAGAGTGTCAGTGCTCACAGCAAGTATTGATTTTGCTTCTATCACATGAGTGCAATTCTAGGTAAAAGTCAAGACATTTATTTTTGCTCTAAGGTTTAAAATGTAGCTGTAAGACAGGAACTGGTTTTGTTTGTTTGTTTGAATGCACTGGTGGCCCCCAACAGCAAGCCTGCATTTCTTGTTGGGTCACTATGAACGTCTGAGGGGAGGTAATCCGTGCAGCCCGTGGTGTCTCTGTTCACATGGCAAACAGTGGAGTGAGTGAGTGGCCCCCCACACACCTCACTGGAAACACCAGCCACAGCAACTGAGAGGTGGGCTAGGTCAGCGTGTCTCAGGGTGTGGGCCCCAGACCAGCAGTATCAGCATCACCTATAAACTAGCACACACCCGAGGCTGACTGAATCAAAGCCCAGGGACATGGCTCCGTGGCTTTGTCCTCAGGAGCCTCCAGATGATTCTCCTCTGGGCCGAAACCTGAGGACCACTGGTCTCGTCACACTCGCCAGCGGAACGAACCGTTGCCCTGGAAGCAGCTACGTTAAAGACGGACGCAGAAAACACAAATGCAGAACACTGTCAGCAAACAGAAGCAGTGGGATCTGCTTCTCATGTAGACCAGGGATGGAAACTGGCTCCTGCACTTGCGATATTCTTTCAACCCCAGAAAGTAATTTGTTACAGATCGAATTCTGGATTGTGCGTGCGCGTTCAGTCGTGTCCGACTCTTTGTAACCCCATGGGCTAGAGCCTGCCAGACTCCTTTGTACATGGGATTCTCCAGGCAAGAACACTGGAGTGGGCTGCCATTTCCTCCTCCAGGGGGTCTTCCCACCCAGGGACCGAACCCACGTCTCCTGCATTGCAGGTGTAAGCATTTCCATCTGAGCCATCATGATTCTGAAGAGAGACAATGTTTTTAGAGCTTGTGGTCTTTTGAATGACCTTCCACTACAAAGAGTTTCACATGTTTCAAGGACGTTGTCGAGGGTCTCCTCGTCTTCTAACACAGCACCGATTAAGAGCAAGCCACAGATGGCATTGCCTTCCGAATGTTTGGAGCATGTAGGATGCCCACAGACGGCATTGCCTTCCAAATGTTTGGAGCACGTAGGATGCCCACAGAGGGCATCGCCTTCCGCATGTTTGGAGCACGTAGGATGCCCACAGAGGGCATCGCCTTCCACATGTTTGGAGCACGTAGAATGCCCACGGAGGGCATCGCCTTCCGAATGTTTGGAGCACATAGGATGCCCATGGAGGGCATCGCCTTCCGAATGTTTGGAGCACGTAGGATGCCCACGGAGGGCATCGCCTTCCGAATGTTTGGAGCACGTAGGATGCCCACGGAGGGCATCGCCTTCCGAATGTTTGGAGCACGTAGGATGCCCACGGAGGGCATCGCCTTCCGAATGTTTGGAGCACGTAGGATGCCCACGGAGGGCATCGCCTTCCGAATGTTTGGAGCACGTAGGATGCCCACGGAGGGCATCGCCTTCCGAATGTTTGGAGCACGTAGGATGCCCACGGAGGGCATCGCCTTCCGAATGTTTGGAGCACGTAGGATGCCCACGGAGGGCATCGCCTTCCGAATGTTTGGAGCACGTAGGATGCCCACGGAGGGCATCGCCTTCCGAATGTTTGGAGCACGTAGGATGCCCACGGAGGGCATCGCCTTCCGAATGTTTGGAGCACGTAGGATGCCCACGGAGGGCATCGCCTTCCGAATGTTTGGAGCACGTAGGATGCCCACGGAGGGCATCGCCTTCCGAATGTTTGGAGCACGTAGGATGCCCACGGAGGGCATCGCCTTCCGAATGTTTGGAGCACGTAGGATGCCCACGGAGGGCATCGCCTTCCGAATGTTTGGAGCACGTAGGATGCCCACGGAGGGCATCGCCTTCCGAATGTTTGGAGCACGTAGGATGCCCACGGAGGGCATCGCCTTCCGAATGTTTGGAGCACGTAGGATGCCCACGGAGGGCATCGCCTTCCGAATGTTTGGAGCACGTAGGATGCCCACGGAGGGCATCGCCTTCCGAATGTTTGGAGCACGTAGGATGCCCACGGAGGGCATCGCCTTCCGAATGTTTGGAGCACATAGGATGCCCACGGAGGGCATCACCTTCCGAATGTTTGGAGCACGTAGGATGCCCACGGAGGGCATCACCTTCTGAATGTTTGGAGCGCGTAGGATGCCCACGGCGGGCAGTGCAGCCAGTAGAGGGTGAGAAGGCTGTGGTCCCCCAGCATGGAGCAAGGAGCGGGCAGCGATGAGAGGCCGCCTCCTCACAGCACCCTTGCTCCCGCGCGTGCTCAGCTGCAGTCAGACCTGCTCTGTGCTGGCGAGGGCCTCCCTGGGGGCTCAGGCGGTGAAGACTCTGCCTGCAATGCAGGAGATCTGGCTTTGATCCCTGGGTTGGGAAGATCCTCTGGAAAAGGGCATGGCAGCCCATCCCAGTATTCTCGCCTGGAGAACTCCATTGACTGAGAAGCCTGGCGGGCTACTGCCCGTGGGGTCGCAAAGAGTCAGACACAAACTGAGCGACGAACACTTTCACTTTCTATGCTAACATCCCAAATAGAGACAGAAGTTCTCCAGTCACAGTGTTAGTCGTTTGACCGCTTTGAGGCCACGCTCTCCAGGAGTCCAGCAGTGCTCTCTGTGCTCGGGAGTTCACCTGTGCAGGCTTTACGGCATCAGCTCAGCGGTTTAGTAGAGACGATTTGCGAGGTGAGGTTAAAGATTACTCGAGTGAATTCACCTGTTCCTTTTCAAATACTTGCGTGTTCAATAAACAGATTTTGAAAATGCAAACGGAAAGGCAATTCTGGAGAAGACCCTGGAAACCTCCCAGTCCATCCCTCATGCTTTGTCTAAAATATCCCAGGTGGCGACTCGGACCTCATGTCCTTGGATTTTCAGGTCAGGTCACTGTCCCGTTCTTTTCCAGTCTCTTTCAGAAACTGAAAATGATGTTAATAAGGTAGAAGAAAGGGATGCAGAGTTCATATCAACCATGTTGCTGCCTCCTCAACAGTCACAAATTCCCCTGTGTCCCTACAGCTCTGAGGTCATCCATAAAACTCCCCAGCGGGTTCTGGCCTCATCCTTCACAGCACTGTATGATCATGGTGATTAAGTATTTGTGCTTTAATATGTCTTCTTTTTTTTTTTTTTTACCAGATTGCAAGGTCCGGGAGGACAGGAGTCTCACGTCTCATTCTCTGTGCTCTACCACCCCTGCTCATCCATGCATATCACCTGCAGACACCACTCTGCACATTTCTATAAGAGCAATTAGTGAGTGAGTAATAACCGATCCGTACATCAGTGTTATAGCACACATTATACTGTAGCTTTTCACACTAATTTTCATGCCTGAATATTTTGCTCTGCAGGTTCAAATTTATCCCTCACCCCTACATCTAACACAGTGTTCGATTCCTGGGGATAGCAAACTGTTTTATTATTAAATAAGTGGCTCTCAGGACCTAGAAATGAGTAAATATGGCCTTTATTCTCACTGTCACTGCTGACCAGGGACTTTTAAATGAAACAGTCTATGTTCCGGTTTTCTCATCCACTATGTACACATAATCACAGTTGCCTATGTCTCCCTGGGAGATCGTAAAGCTATGGGAGAAAAATAGTGATACCACACTGCGAGGCTCAAAAACAAAGACCTTAGGTAATTCTGTGATAACAGCAATAAAACTACTACTTTTGTTCTCTTTTTTTCCTGAAATATCTGTCCTATTCTAGGAGCTTAGGAGGAACCTCCAGGAAGACATACTCTTCCCATCTTGTTGATTTTCGTCTCTAAGAAGCATCTTCCTTGTTAGCACATTACTGACACCTCAGCAACAGGAGTCAGCAGTGAAGGCCAGCTCTTCTCCAGCTTCTTCTGCAGACACTTCCAAGCCTTTTAGAATCTCCCAAACTCAGAGAAACGATCCTAGGTCACCCATGACTTCTTTCACAGCCAAAATTATAATTGGTGCCCCCAGAAACCCACCAAAGAGGTGGCTGAGGCGCCATGTATCATACTGCATGTGGGGACCTGACATCCCTGAGAATTCTCACAGTGGCCCTGGGCACCCACCCCTGCATCCACCTCCAGCGGTGAGGCTCCTCTCATGGCAGCTAAAATCCAGCAAGTCCTAAACCACTGATCATAAAGCATGACCTGACTGCTGGGCCACAGACCAGTAGCTGAAAACACCCACCTGTTGAGTATCTTTCCAGCTGAGGGATGAAGACCAGGTTGGTAGGAAAACTGTGTCCACAGAGGCAGGAAAAGAGGACGTTCGCACATTGAAGAGTGTGGGTGAGTCTTGAGGGTGCTGGGATTAAAAAATATATATATATATATATATATAAGCCATTTACCCCAGCTGGCACTAGTGGCAAACAACCTGCCTGCAATTCAGGAGCCTCAGGAGACCCGGGTTCGATCCCTGGATTGGGAAGATCCCCTGGAGGAAGGCATGGCTACCCACTCCAGTATTCTTGCCTAGAAAAATCCCACAGATAGAGAAGCCTGGCTGGCTACAGTCCATGGGGTCACAAAGAGTGGGACACAGCTGAAGCGACTTGGCACACACGTGCCAGAAGCTGCTTAAAAGAGCAATGCTGGATCTTTGCCCATTTAAGAGTATTCCTAACCCGCTGCTCCCCGTCTGGAAGCTCTGCTCTGATGTGACCTGCTCCCTAATCTAGATGAAGTGGTGAGAACCACACAGCAAGCCTAAAGACAGGCCTGGTACAGAGATTCTAAAAGTTCAGAAGAACTAAGGCCCTCAGCATGTAAGCAATTCAGGCACCAGGACTGAGAAACCTGGACACGGGGTCAGCTGAGCTTCCCTGGATGGTTCCACCGCACACATCCACAGGGAGGGGACCCCTGCAGCTTCTTGGGCTTTCTCTGGATGTTGCAACATGTCTCTTCGCCCTGTGCCCATCTTACTCCACAGCTGTGCATGGAAATAAGCCATAACTCTGTGTCTAACAACTTTCCCGAGCCCTGGGAGCTCTTCTGTCGATAGCGAGTCCTCAAGCCTGAGCGTGGTCTTAGGTAACCCTCGCCACACACACACACACACAGAGCAGGGCAACTCAACAGACAGAGGGATCAGCTTTAGGGAAGGAAACCAGGAGAAAGATGGGGTCACAGAAGCCCTGAGGGGTGGAGAAGGGCTGGATTCCCACGGTGTGTATGTTGGAAATTCAGGCCTTTACTTTTTTCAACGTTAAAAGATGGATGTAGGGAAAGAGCGGTTAGCCAAGATGGTGATGGCCAGGCTGTCACGCCCTGTCCTCTCGCTCTTGGTCCCATCTGCAAGCGATGACTTTCCACAGTTACCTGACAGCTGAGGTTGCTGGTAGCAACGTGCGCATGCGTCGTGATGTGCTGGCTTGGCCACGTGCCACCTTTGTTCTGCACACCTGTGTAAGCACCACCTGGAAAGCCCTTGTGTCAGCGTCAGCCACGAGAGAATGAAGCATGCCTGCCCTGCTGCTGTGTCAGCCATGCATGGATTAAGCTTGTCCGCAGCTCTTATAGCTCCTCGCATGCTCTTCCAGCTTCTCCACACGTGCCTTGCCTACCCTGGGTTCAGTGAACAGTGAGACAATGGATAATCCCCCTATGAGGGGTGATGGGAATGGTGGTCATCTTCCACATTCTGCCTTCTTCTTTTGTCTGACTCCTTTGCATGTATCAGTTTGAATTGTTATTTTATCTTCTGATGTTGAAAGTTGTTTTGCTTTGTTTTGATGAGGTTCATTTTTAAAGTCTTCATTGAATTTGTTACCATATTGCTTATGTTTTATGATTTGGTCTTTTGGCCGCAAGGCGTGTGGGATTTTAGTGCCTCACCAGGGATGGAGCCTGCACCCCCAGCATTGGAAGGTGAAGTCTTAATCACTGGACCACCAGGGAAGTCCCCAGAATATTTTTTTTAACAAATGATTTCTATTAAAAAAGAAAATGTTGGGGATAAACTGATTAATCAATTATCAAATAAATATCTCACAGTGTTCCTGTTCACCCCAACCAGATAACTATGACAACAGAAGAGGTGACCCAACTTTGCTGTGTATGACCACCAGCGTGTGTGCTTCCAGGAATCTGGAAAATTCTATGAAGATAGAAAGCGGCAACTCAAACTCTTTCCAGGAACCTAGTGATTTGGAGTTCTCACCCCTGCAAATGGATGGACCCACATCCTTGTCCTCATGACTATGTTTCTATAACCAAACCGAAATATTCTCTCTCCTAGCATCTAACTGGGGTAGATTATGGAGGGTGTGGGGTCTGACGCACCCAGATATCTTGCTGCTCTTTGACTGACGAGCAAGTGCAGAGCCAGTCATGCAAGGACTCAGGGAAACTCATGATCCTTGAGTGGCTTTTCTAAACTTGCAGCATATTTTAATACGCCTCTGAAGGCATCCCAGTGTTCCGTTTTGTTATTTTATAAACTAGTGCCTATAAGCTATTATTTATGTCATTTAACAGTTCTGCTTAGTATGTGCCTGTCGGCTTTGTTTTGAGCATAGTTTAGTCTGCGAATTCACAAGAGCAAACTGTGAGTGGGATGAGTGACTCACGGCCTGACCCGGGGATGGCAACTGCCTCCCAGATGCCTGACTCATGAATGCCATCTATAAATGATTATAGAGAGTTTCACAGACTGGGCATGCTTTGGCCAGCCTCCCCTCCCCTCTTAAGATACACTAAGCCTGCTCTTGCCCATCCGCCAAGCGCGTGCTTTAGTTGGCTCCAGGTGAGAAGGCAGTGTGGCCCCGTCACAGATCAAAGGCAGACTCTCTGCTGCGAAAATATGTCTGGGTGAAAATGCCTCAGAAAACCAAGATAGTTCTCACAGAAGCAGAGGATGGTTTGTAAGTACATTCCAGAATCATGGGGTCTCGGCTGGTCCCTTTTCATTTTACTTCTCAGAAGAATGCTTTCAAAATTCACACGTCTCTCTGATGCTCACTCACCTGAGCCAAAATAAGCATGGGGCTCGCCATGCGTCCCGGGAGCACCCCCAGATCCCGCTTCTCCTTGTCCTGGGAGCGCCCCCCGGATCCCGCTTCTCCTTGTCCCGGGAGCGCCCCCCGGATCCCGCTTCTCCTTGTCCCGGGAGCGCCCCCCGGATCCCGCTTCTCCTTGTCCCGGGAGCGCCCCTAGATCCCGCTTCTCCTTGTCCTGTCTTCCTTAGACTGAAAAGTGGAGGCTTTCAAGTTGTCACCAGCTCTTTCTGTGTGTTGGAGGGCTGTCACCCTACTTGGGCTTCTCCGGTGGCTTCGATGGTAAAGAGACTATCTGCAGTGCAGGAGACCTGGGTTTGATCCCTGAGTTGGGAAGATCCCCTGAAGAAGGAAATGGTAATCCACTCCATGATTCTCGCCTGAAAAAACCCCATGGACAGAGAAGCCCGGCAGGCTGCAGTCCGCCGGGTCGCAAAGGGTCAGGCTGAAAGAGCGACTGACACTTTCACTTTTTTATCCTACATGTTCTTGCAGTAGACAGTTACTGGACTCGGTGGATTCAGCATTGAACTTCGGGTTGAATGAGACCCTGTAAGGGTCATCAGCCATGTCTCTGAATAGACAGCTGAGGAAACAGTGACTATGTGTAAGCCGACAGGTTTGAATAGATGTGAGGTCGATTGCCTTCAAGACCCTCATCCAAGATACTCCACGCTTTTGCTTTGTCTGCTGACTTGCTGTAGACAAACATGCCACCTTGAGAGTCAAGAGTCCTTCCAAGATGGGAGGAGCATGCCTTCTGGAATCCCTACTTAGACAAGAGTGACTCACCCTCAGGGACATGGTTTCAGATCTTGAGTAAGAAATACACTTCTGCACATTGAGACCACTACTCCTGTAGCTTTACCTTCTCTACCTTATGGGGTCTCTTGGCCTTCTGCACAACTGTGTGTGTGTGTGTGTGTGTGTGTGTGTGCATGTGTGTGTTCTTAAACCATCCTCTTAAAAACCAGCTCAACCTTCTAAATTCAAAAGACAACCATTATAAGCAGCAGAGCTACACCGCAAAATCAAAACACAAGTACTAGCTACAGATTTGATTATGTTTTAGTGGTTACTATGGAAATGTTGTGGTTTTAGTGTCATCTTGATCTGTTGGATCATATAAAAAGCAATAGAATTCTAGAAAAATATCTACTTCTGCTTCATTGACAGCATTAAAGTCTTTGACTGTGGATCACAACAAACTGTGGCAAATTCTTAAAGAGATGGGAATACCATACCACCTTATCTGCCTCCTGATAGCTGTATGCAGATCAAGAAGCAACAGTTAGAACCAGACATGGAACTACAGACTGGTTCCAAACTAGGAAAGGAGTACATCAAAGCTGTATATTGTCACCCTGCTTATTTAACTTATATGCAGAGTACATCATGCAAAATGCTGAACTGGATGAAGCCCAAGCTGGAATCAAGATTTCTGGAAGAAATACCAATAACCTCACATACGCAGAGGACGTCACTCTTACAGCAGAAATCAAAGACGAACTAAAGAGCCTTTTGATGAAAGTGGAAGAGGAAAGTGAAAAAGCTGGCTTAAAACTCAACATTCAAAAGACTAAGATCATGGCATCCAGTCCCATCACTTCATGGCAAATAAATGGGGGAACAATGGAAACAGTGACAGACTTTATTTTCTTGGGCTCCAAAATCACTGCAGACTGTGCCTGCAGCTGTGAAATTAAAGATGCTTTTTTTTTGGAACAAAAGTTACTTTGCTAACTAAGATCATGGCATCCGGTCCCATCACTTCATGGGAAATAGATGGGGAAACAGGGGAAACAGTGGAAACAGTGTCAGACTTTATTTTTTGGGGCTCCAAAATCACTGCAGATGGTAACTGCAGCCATGAAATTAAAAGACGCTTACTCTTTGGAAGAAAAGTTATGACCAACCTAGATAGTATATTCAAAAGCAGAGACATCACTTTGCTGACTAAGGTCCGTCTAGTCAAGGCTATGGTTTTTCCTGTGGTCATGTATGGATGTGAGAGTTGGACTGTGAAGAAGGCTGAGCACTGAAGAATTGATGCTTTTGAAGTGTGGTGTTGGAGAAGACTCTTGAGAGTCCCTTGGACTGCAAGGAGAGCCAACCAGTCCATTCTGAAGGAGATCAACCCTGGGATTTCTTTTGAAGGAATGACGCTAAAGCTGAAACTCCAGTACTTTGGCCACTTCATGCAAAGAGTTGACTCACTGGAAAAGACTCTGATGCTGGGAGGGATTAGGGGCAGGAGGAGAAGGGGACAACAGAGTATGAGATGGCTGGATGGCATCACAGACTTGATGAACGTGGGTCTGAGTGAACTCCGGGAGATGGTGATGGACAGGGAGGCCTGGGGTGCTGCGATTCATGGGGTCGCGAAGAGTTGGACACGACTGAGTGACTGAACTGAACTGAACAAAGGTCTATCTGGTCAAAGTTATGGTTTTTCCAGTAGTCATGTATGGACATGACAGCTGGACCATAAAGAAGGCTGAGAGCCGAAGCATTGATGTTTCTGAACTGTGGTGTTGGAGAAGACTTGAGAGTCTCTTGGACTGCAAAGAGATCAAATCATCAATTCTAAAAGAAATCAACCCTGAATATTCATTGGAAGGACATGTGCTAAAGCTGAAATTCCAATACTTTGGCCACCTGATGCAAAGAGCTGACTCATTGGAAAAAAATCCTGATGCTGGGAAAGATTGAAGGCAGGAGGAAAAGGGGACAACTGAGGCTGAGATGGTTGGATAGCATCACCAACTCGATGGACATGAGTTTGTGTAGGCTCCGGGAGTTGGTGATGGACAGGAAGGCCTGGCGTGCTGCGGTCCATGGGGACGCAAAGAGTCGGATGTGACTGAGCAAGTGAACAACAACACAGTGTCATCTTAGTTGTTACCTGGAGGGTGGTATTAAGATTTATTGCTTCCTTACCTTTTCATGTGCGTGTTTGCTCCCAACTCTTTGTGGCCTCAGGGACTGTAGCTAACCAGACTCCTATGTCCATGGGATTTCCCAGGCAAGAATGCTGGAGAGGGTTGCCATTTCCTCCTCCAGGGGATCCTCCTGACCCAGGGATGGAACCTGCATCTCTTATGTCTCCTGCATTGGAAGGTGGGCTCTTTACCGCTGCACCACCTGGGAAGCCCAGATCTTACAGCGTACCATAAAAGAACCAGCTGGCCCTCATATGTGAGTACAGACTTGTTTTTTTTTTCTCATCCAACTCTCCATGTTTCCAGCAGTTGTGGAAAGTGGATTTGGTATATTTGGAAGCAGGAAAGTGTTACTAGAGTCTGCTTCCAAGGAGCATCTGAGTGAAACAGACATGCTGGTAGTTCTTTCCAAAGCTGAATGGGCTTGTCAGGAATTTTGCAGGCACAGGTGTGTTTTTTGCTTAATAGGCATGCCTTCAGGATGAGCAAGGCCTCTTGTTCTCCAATATTTCTGCATAAAAGTTGTTTCTAAGATATCTAAGACTATTTTCTTTGTGTAAAGGTAATTTATTGTTACCGTCATTATTATTGCTAAAGTAAAGAGCTGCCACGCAGCCTGCTATCCGGGCTTCCTACGCTAGTGGTAAAGAACCTGCCTGCCAAAGCATGAGATAGAAGACATGCGGGTTCAAACCCTAGGTCATGGGAAGATCCCCTAGAGAAGGAAATGGCACCCCACTCCAGTATTCTTGCCTGGAGAATCCCAAGGACAGCGGAGCCTGGCGGGCTCCTCTGGGTGCACGGAATAGGATACAGTGAAGCAGCTTCGCATGAAGCCTGCTGTTTATGCAACAGTATTTCCAAGCTGGGTAGAATGCTCAGACATTGCATGCACCAGACTGTGAGACAGGACCTGATCTATGAGGCCAGGGCTCTGGGGTGGGTCCCTGGCCCTTTACTTGCTGTTTATTCAAAGGCAGATATTTCGGGACTAATTTTCCTCTCCTGTCTAATGAGAGGCTGTGGATTTTTTTAAGTTCTCCCAACTTTAGAATTCTCTTTGTATTCATCACAGAAATGTGCACGACCAGTTAGAGAGGCTGATTGGTCTGGCAGGCACAGATTGGATGTTGCCTGAACCTGGAGTGCCTTCTTTTGGGATGTGGGACCGGAAGTCGTTTCCTGCAGGAAGGTGTGGCCTCGTGGCTGAGTGCCAAGGGCTCCCATTGCTTCCAGGAAACCTCCCATGAGATGTTGTCTTTCCCTGCCCCTCCATGGATTGAATGCAGAGTGCTCTGAGAAAGCAGAGGAGTGGGCTCAAAAGGGGTGCAGAAATGGAAGGAACCTGTGAAAAGTGCTCCACCAGAAGACCCTGTTATTGCATAAGACGTGAGTGCAAAATGAACGTTCATTGTGCTATGAGGTGAGAACTGGGAGCTTATCTTTAAAGTAGCTGGTGTTGCCTTAGTATAAATAGACATCTCTCTTTTGAGTTTTCCAAACTTTATTTTTTGGGCTCCAAAATCACTGCAGATGGTGATTGCAGCCATGAAATTAAAAGATGCTTGCTCCTTGGAAGAAAAGTTATGACCAATATAGACAGCATATTAAAATACAGAGACATTACTTTGCCAACAAAGGTCTGTCTAGTCAAAGCTATGGTTTTTCCAGTAGTTATCGATGGATGTGAGAGTTGGACTATAAAGAAAGCTGAGCATCAAAGAATTGATGCTTTTGAACTGTGGTGTTGGAGGAGACTCTTGAGAGTCCCTTGGACTGCAAGGAGATCCAACCAGTCCATCCTAAAGGAGATCAGTCCTGAATACTCATTGGAAGGACTGATGCTGAAGCTGAAACTCCAATACTTTGGCCACTTGATTTGAAGAAGTGACTCATTTAAAAAGACACTGATGCTGAGAAAGATTAAAGGCAGGAGGAGAAGGGGATGACAGAGAATGAGATGGTTGGATGGCATCACCAACTCAATGGACATGAGTTTGAGTAAACTCAGGAAGTTGGTGATGGACAGGGAAGCTTCGCATGCTGCAGTTCACGGGGTCCTAGTCGGACATGACTGAGCAACTGAAATGAACTGAACTTCAAATACTATTCATGGGCAAAACTTCAGTCCCTTACCCTTAACGTAAAGCTAATTCCCTGTACCTGAGAGAGAGCCCCATGGATGATGGCTAATGACTACTCCTCAGAGGATTATGCCAGTGGTTCTAAATCCAGCTTTCTCGACCTTGACACTGATAATATTTGGGGCCAGATGAATCTTTGTTGGGGGCAGGGACTGCCTACGCATCCCAGGACACTTACTTCCATCCTGAAGCTCTGCCCATACCACGCCAGGGGCACCTTCCCCTGAGTCATGACAACAAGACATCTCCAGACACTGTCAGGTGTCCCCTGCAGGCCAGAACTGCCCCTCTTTGAGAAGCACTGCTCTACATCAACAGGCTTTGACGTAGAGTGGTGAAGAATCCGCCTGCAAGAGGCACAGGTTCGATCCCTGGGTCAGGAAGGTGCACTGGAGGAGGACATGGCAGCCCACTCCAGTGTTCTTGCCTGGAGAAGCCCATGGACAGAAGAGCCTGGCAGGCCACCATCCATGGGGTCACGAAGAGTCGGACACGACTGAGCAACTAAAACACACATGCTCTAAGTCAACAGAATAGTGAGCTGGCAGAAATATAGAACTCCTGTCATTCGATTGCTGTAAAAACATTAGAAGAAAAAACAATCTTAAACGCTGGGGGATATTTAGACATCAGTCAATGCCTGTGGCTACCCACTCCTGGAATCCACACAGAGTCATACGCTTGTCCTTTGGAACTATGGAGCGCCAGGATCTTACTGGGTTTTCCAAGACCTGTTCTTCACCTATGGGTGGCAGGACTTACCATAAGCAAACTGAGTCATAGCAACATACCAAATTCTGAAAGAGAAATCAGAATGTCTTGTAAATAACATACACGGCATCAATTCAGGAGATGGCGTACATTAGCACTTATGAAATGCTCATAAACCATTTTCCTAATTTCAAAAATTTTAGCATTGTTCGATTTTATTAAGAAATCATGAGCTGATAGAGGATATATACTTCAATAGCAAGACAGTTATCTATGTAGCATGCTGCTGCTGCTGCTGCTAAGTCGTTTCAGTCACATCTGACTCTGTGCTATCCCATAGATGGCAGCCCACCAGGCTCCCCTGTCCCTGGGGTTCTCCAGACAAGAACACTGGAGTGGGTCGCCATTTCCTTCTCCAATGCATGAAAGCATCCTAAGTTGCTTCAGTCGTGTCCTACTCTATGTGACCCCATGGATAGCAGCCCACCAGGCTCCTCTGTCCACGGGATTCTCCAGGCAAGAATACTGGAATGGGTTGCCATTTCCTTCTCCCTATGTAGTATACAATTTAAACATTAAATAGCTCATCTCTTATGACATATCAATGTATCAATTATTTTATAGAGAGAGTAGAATTTAACTTTATTTTCTAAGTTAATTCATTGTGAACACATGCACAAAGCCCACCTTCTCACATTCCTGTTCCTTACACTCTCAGTGAGATGATAGCTTTTGTCTTCTCTGCCCCAGTGAGCTCTTTCCCTGCCTCCTAGTGCACAGCTGCACCTGATAAAAGACACTGGGTCACCTCAAACATTTAAAACACAAGCACAATTTTAATACATTTCTTGGTATGTTTAACCAATCAAAATTTTGAGAGAAACATAAATATCAAAATAGTTAAATTTCCTTTAGCTATGAACATATACAGTCATTGGGCTTCCCTAGTGGCTCAGACAGTAAAGAATCTGCCTTCAATGCAGGAGACCTGGGTTCAATCCCTGGGTCGGGAAGATTCCCCTAGAGAGGGAAATGGCAACCCACTCCAGGATTCTTGTCCAGAGAATCCCAGGGACAGAGGAGCCAGACCATGATGCCCCAAAGAGTCAGACACAACTGAGCAACTAACACACGCACACACCTCACATGTAACAGTTGACATGTGCTAGAGATGAAAGTCTGTGTTTCCCAGCAAATTCAAACATTGAGACCCTAATCTCCAAGGAGATGGAGTCAAGAGTGATTCCTCCTTGAGGTCCTAAGGGCAGAGCCATCATGAATGGGAGTAGTGCTCTTATTAAAGAGACTCCAGAGATCTCCCTCCATCCTCCCACCACGTGAGGACTCAGCAGTAAGAGGCCATCCGTGAACCAAGAAGTGGGATCTCACCTGACGTGGAATCTGCCAGTGCCTCAATCTCAGGCTCCTCTCGTCCAGAACCATGAGAAATAAATCCCTGTGGTCCTAAGCCACCCTGTCTGTGATATATCATTGTAGCGGCATGAATGGACCAAAACAGCATCCAGACAGGTTATTAGGTGAACCGGTGTGTTCACGGTTTGCGTAGACTGTGTGGCCAGGGGTTGGTCTTGGCCCTCGGCAGTCTTGATGTCCCACAGAAGAATAGGGCTGCGTGGCTCTCAGTGCTGCTGGGGATCTGCGGAAGAAGACCTGGGCTGAGAAGTGCCTTCCTTGTTCCCCGGTCAACTTAGGCAGCTGCTTGACACAGTTGCAACCATGTCTTGAAGTAAGGGGTCTTAACGCACAATCCCCTGCAGCTTAGAGTCATTTACAAAACTCTGAATTTTTTCAGTGAGAGGACTTGATCACCATGGTGCAAGCTGCCTACTAGACCCACATCCCGGTGACAGGTCTTCCTACCATTCAAGGACTCCAAACCTCGCTCTTTGGGTGAAACAGACCCGAAACTGCAGAACTTGTGTACACAAGCCACTCTCACGGGGACAAGGAGACTGTGTGATGTTCATTCTTGCGAGGGCTGCTTCTGCCTCTCTCCCTCCTTCTTTCCTTGTTGGCCCTTATCTCTCAATCATTTCTTTCAATCCACAATTACTCATTGATAAATTCATCAACTCTCACACTTTCCACACCATCTGTGCACAAGCTAGCCCAGTGTGATCCTCTCCCGTAACTTCTGTATTCTTACACAACATCATCACTGCTGCTTGCACTTGAACATCTCAAAATTTAATGTGATCCAGACCATTTCCTAGATGACCCCAAACCTATCCCCTCCTCATTCCTTGCCATCTCTGTAAACAATAACTCCATGCTTCCCTTTCATCAAGCAAAACAGAAAGTGTCTGCATCTACCTGTGACTACTCCCTCTACAGTGCTCATGTGTGGGTGTGAGAGCTGGACTGTGAAGAAAGCTGAGAGCAAAAGAATTGATGCTTTTGAACTGTGGTGTTGGAGAAGACTCTTGAGAGTCCCTTGCACTGCAAGGAGAGCCAACCAGTCCATCCTAAAGGATATCAGTCCTGGGTGTTCATTGGAAGGACTGATATTGAAGCTGAAACTTAGTACTTAGCCACCTGATGTGAAGAGCTGACTCATTGGAAAAGACCCTGATGCTGGGAAAGATTGAAGGAAGGAAGAGAAGGGGAGGACAGAGGATGAGATGGTTGGATGGCGTCACCGACTCGATGGACATGAGTTTGGGTAAAGTCCAGGAGTTGGTGATGGATGGGGAGGCCTGGCATGCTGCAGTTCATGGGGTCTCAAAGAGTCGGACATAACTGAGTGACTGAACTGGACTGAACTCCCTTGCTCTCATAGTTCACATGACATGTAACAGCAATCACTATTGGCTCTAGAATAAAAATATGTCAAAAATCTGATTTCATGCTACCGCCATGCCTGTCACTCTAGCCCAAGGCACATATGTGTTTTCCTAAAATTGAGATGAAATATTCATATAATGAAATACAGATAATAATCCAATGACTTTTACAAACGTGTACCTCCATGTAAGTAGCATCAATCAAGATTTAGAATATCTCTCATCTTTCCCTTGTGCTCCTCTCATCTGAAAGCTACTATTCTGATATCCTATGACCATTTTATATTACTATTGCTTGTTCTTTAATATCATATAAACAGAATTTTGTGGTATTTACTCTTTTGTCTGGCTTCTCTCACTAGTAACTTGTATTTTAAAAATTTTTTTCAAAAAATAGTGTTGAAAAGATTGCATAACTTTTTGCAGAAGAAATCCTACCATTTGGGACAATGTAGGTGAAACTTGAAGGCATCACGCTAGGTGAAATAAGTCGGACAGAGAAGGACAAATACCATATCGTCTCATTATATGTGTGATCTTAAGCAAGCAAAGAATGAGACAAAACATCTCATAGATACAGACAACCGAATGGCGTTTGCTTCAGGCCAGGAGTGTAGCGTGTGGTCAAAATAGATGAATGTGGGTGGGAAATTCACCATATATACAAATGTGGAGTCCTTATGTTGTACCTCTGAAGCTAATACAGTGTATGTGATAATAATGCCTCAATCAAAATTAAAAACAGAAAAATAAAATTCTTGAAATATAATTGACTCACAGGGTTGCATTCATTTCTTCTGTACACAAAGTGAGTCAGTTGTAAATATATATATATTGGTTTGCACTTTCTTTTCTGTTATGGCTTATCACAGGACACTGAATATAGTCCCCTGTACTAAACAGTAGGACCTGGTTGTTTATCCATCCTAAATATATTAATAGCGGTTTGCCTCTGCTAATCCCAGACTGCCAGTCCTTCCCTCCTCTATGTCACCCTCTTCCTCGGCAACCGTAAGTCTGTTCTCTATGTCTGTGAGTCTGTTTTTACTTTGCAGACATGTTAATTTGCATCTTATTATAGATTCCACATATAAGCCATATCACATGGAATCTGTCCTCCTCTTTCTGACACTTCATTTGTATGATAAACTCCGGCTTCATCCATGTCACTGCAAACAGCATTATCTCATTCCTTTCATGGCTGAGTGATACTCCGTTGCTCATGTGTATTACACCATCTTTATCCGTTCTTCTGTCGGTGGACCTTTAGTCTATTTCCGTGTCCTGGCTACGGTAAGTAGTTCTGCTATGAGTATAGGTGTGTGTGTATCTTTTCAAATAGACTTTCACCATATTTGCTATTTTCTGTCTGGCTTCTCTCACACATTAAAGCTTTTGGAGATTAATATAGCTATGATTATTAGTGTTTATTGATGCATCATATTCCATTGTATCAATACATCACACTTTTTCTTTGGGTACTAGTCAACATACCTCAGGGAAATAGAATCAATATTGGGGAGTGCGGACAGTGTATGTGAGAGAGAGAGAGAGAGATTCTTTAAAGAGCTGACTCACATGATTGTGGGGGCTGGGAAATCTGAATTCTGCAGGGGAGGCTGCAGGATGGAGATCTAAGGAAGAGTTGCTATTGGAGCTCAAGTCTAAAGACTGAAAGCAGAAGCTTTTTTCTGGAGGACCTGAGTCATTTTTTCCTTAAGGCCCTCAACTGGTTGGATGAGGCCCACCCACGTTACAAACCTGCTTTACTCACAGGCTACTGATTTACATATTCATCCCATCTGAAGGCAAAATGCAGGCTGGTGTCTGACCTGACTTCTGGACACCATAGCCCAGCCAAGCTGACACATTACATCATCCATCCCACTTATCTACTTGCCGCTTGAGAGAATTTTTTGGTAGTCTTCAGTTTCAGACCTTCGTGAATAAACATTTTCTACAATTCTTATTGTGGAGATTTACTTTCACTTTTCCATTTATTTTCAAAATACTTTCACTATTTTTAGGAATAGAACTGCCATGCTCTAGGGTAGTTATACATTAACTTTACAAGAAAGTGCCAAAACATTTTCTAAAGGAATTATTTTAAATCCTTGCCAGCAATATAGGAGATTTAAGGCCACCGTACATCTTTGGCAAATATAATGTCATCTCTCTTTCTAGTTGGCACCGTGCTAGTGAGTGTGAAGAGGCATTTCTGTGTGTGTGTGTGTGAAGCTTAGGCTAGCAGTGTTGGTCTCTCGGTTGTGTTTCGTCTCTTTGCAACCCCCTGGGCAGCAGCTCTCCAGATGCTTCTGTCCACGGAATTCTCCAGGCCAGGCTACCTGAGTGGATAGACATGTGCTTCTCCAGGTGATCTTCCTGCCCCGGGATCGGACTCATGTCTCCTGCGTTGCAGGTGGATTCTTTTCCGTCTGAGCCACCAGGGAAGCCCCGAAGCGCAGGCTGCCTAGTCATAAATTTGCAAAAGGAAACCCATCTATTTTTAGTTTCATTTCCACAGGGGTTCCGAGGTGTTAGAAGGGAGAGTGAGTTTTGTAGGGTAAACAGAAGGATCACTGAATGCAGTGTGTGGAAGCAGGGAGACTTTCTTTTGGTGTTCAGGAAACACGTGGCAGTCCCAGCTTCCCCGTACGGGGCAAATGAGCAGTCTAGGGTATTTCAGTGCTGGGCCAGAGGTTTTGCTGTGGCCACTTGCTAAAACAAGTGGAGGTCAACAAGGGGCCTTATTGAGGCCAAACTGTCAGACTGGTCCCTGTGTGTGTGTGTGAGATGGGTGGCGGGAGGGGGGCCAGTGGGGAGGCTGCTGTGACTGACAGCTTCTCCATCAGCAGTTAGTTACTGTTTATCATCAAATAGTTTTGCATTATACGAATATACAATGTTTGTTTATCCATTAACAGACTTGCTTATAAGAAAATTCAATACACAGGCAACACATCTGTTAAGCTAGGAGGTGTTTATTTATATCATTAAGGAATTCTGCAATCTCAGAAGAGTTGCCACAGAGATCTTTTAACTAGGAATGGCTACAGGCGCTCTTAAAATGTTGATCTGATTACAAAAAGTCAATTTGCCTTGTTTTTAAGCTAAAAATTGTCTGCATATATTTGGGCTCTCTACCAGAAGGCTCAGTAAAATGCCTGTTCAGTGTCCTATAATTTACTGGTGCTCACCATACACTGAGTGCCACCACCCTCTTTCTTGGGAAAAAAAATAGACAATTTTTAAAAATGTGACTGCTAACTGGTTTTCTCAAGAAATACTCATCAAGATCCATGGGCACGTTTCTTGGAAAGAAATTGTTCACTTTATCACAGCATGGAGAACATGGAAAGCTTGCAAAGTTCTTATGGGAATTTTTGGTACAAGATCATAGCTTCTTGTTCTTTAATACTTGTGCTCAAAAATAGAAAGGACCCTCACTGGGCCCTTTTTAATGAGACAATGGAACCATGACTCACGTCCTCTTTGCCCATCTTTCAGTCTCAGGACAGGCTCAGAAGGAGACAGATGCTTTTGTTCTTTGAGGCAGAGCCCCTGTTAGATAGGGAAGCTGCGTCCTCCTCGTCTTTTAGGAGGAGTGAGGGGAGGGCTGCCGTTTCCACACTTGAAAAAGGAAGAACCCCCGCAGCTGAGGGCTGACATGAGGGAGGCCCTGCCTGAATGCTGCCTGGATGAGAAGGGGCTTAAAAATAACCCTTTCCTGGTCCCTGATACATTGGTATGTTCGAACTTTGTCCTGTAATTTATTTAAATAAATCAAAATTAGGCCTCATCGAAAAAAAAAAGGGTCATCTTTGATTTTAAAGCATGCCAGGCATAGCTCCTGATGGAGCCTCTTACATTTGTCTGTGACACTCATGACTTCTGAGCAAGTGAATGGGAACCAGCATGCAAGATCTCACTGTGCTTCTAAGTCCTCCAGTAGAGATATTTCTCTATCAGGCTATCAGGATTATTCTGGGCTAAATGACCACATTTAAATATCACTCTTTAAAAATTAAGAAACTGTTCAACAATATTATTTTCTATCCTATACCAGTAACTTGTACTTATGTGAGGTATGTGAGAGCATTACAAAAAAAAAAGTCAATAAATGTATCCCAAAAATGTGCGAAAAATCCTATAAATGGAGTTTTTAAGTGAGAACTGGATCAAGTCAAGAGTCTGCTTTTGGGAAAAGATGCAGAGACATGATGAATGAGAGGCTGAGGAGCGCCAGCTTGAAGAATGGCATTTCCTGTGCCTCCACCAGCCCCAGCAGCTGGGAAATCTCGGATCCACAGGCTGTGGTTGTGAGTGAAATCTTCATGCTTTAAAATGGCCCTTATCCTCTCATTCAAACACAGAATGTGTTCACAGGGGAAGACAGGAAAGAAGTGGCAGTCTCTACATTTAAAAGACACACAAGAGGGTAGATTGGATTTTTGTGTAAGAAATTTATAGAACACAGTGCAGTGTAGGGTCCAAAAACCAAACAAGCTTGCGTTATACTCAGAAAAACACAGTGAAGTTAGTTTGAAATTGTTCCTTCAAGATAAGTGTGGGCTTATTTCAAGCTTCTTCTTGTTGTTCAGTCACTAAGTCATGTCTGACTCTTTACCACCTCATGGACTGAGGCCTGCCAGGGTTCCCTGTCCTTAACTGTCTCCCAGAGTCTGCTCAGATTCATGCCCGTTGAGTTGGTGATGCTAGCTGACCATCTCATCCTCTGCCATCCCCTTCTCCTGCCCTCAGTCTTTCCCAGCATCAGGCTCTTTTCCAATGAATTAGCTCTTTGCATCAGGTGGCCAAAGTATTAGAGCTTCAGCTTTCGTCATCAGTCTTTCCAATGAATATTCAGGGTTGATTTCCTTTAGGGTGGACTGGTTTAATCTCCTTGCAGTCCAAGGGAATCTCAGAGTTTCTCCAACACCACAGTTTGAAAGCATCATTTCTTCGATGCTCAGCCTTCTTTATGGTCCAGCTCTCACATTCATGTATGACTACTGGAAAAGCTATGACTTTGATTATACAGACCTTTGTCAACAAAATGATGTCTCTGTTTTTTAATACTCTTATTTCAAGCATAAGGACATATATATGATGACACGAGATATTTGCCTTTTATTCTATTAGTTAGTTCAGTCGCTCAGTTGTGTCTTATTCTTTGCGACCCCACGAACCGCAGCACACCAGGCCTCCCTGCCCATCACCAACTCCCAGAGTCCATCCAAACCCATGTCCATCGAACTGATGATGCAGTCCAACCATCTCATCCTCTGTCGTCCCAAAGAATATTTCGTCCCAAAAGCTGAGTGCCGAAAAACTGATGGTTTGGAACTGTGATGCTGGAGAAGACTCTTGAGAATCCCTTGGACTGCAAGGAGATCCAACCAGTCCATCCTAAAGGAGACCAGTCCTGGGTGTTCACTGGAAGGACTGATGCTAAAGCTGAAACTACAATACTTTGGCCACCTCATGCAAAGAGTTGACTCATTGGAAGAGACTCTGATGCTGGGAGGGGTTGGGGGCAGGAGAAGAAGGGGACAACTGAGGATGAGATGGCTGGATTGCATCACCAACTCGATGCACATGAGTTTGGGTGAACTCTGGGAGTTGATGTTGGACAGGGAGGCCTGGTGTGCTGCGATTCATGGGGTTGCAAAGAGTCAGAATGACTGAGCAACTGAACTGAACTGAATTGAACTGAACCAGTGATGCCATCTGGGCCTGAGCTTTTGTTCATAGGGCTTTAGTTACTAGCTCAATCTCTAACTGCTATAGGTCTGTTCAAATAGTCTATTTATTCTTAAATTAGTTTTGTTAATTTGCATCTTTCTGTGAATTTCTGCTTTGCTCCAAGTCAGCTAATTGTGACACTGTTTCCACTGTTTTCCCATCTATTTCCCATGAAGTGATGGGACCGGATGCCATGATCTTCGTTTTCTGAATGTTGAGCTTTAAGCCAACTTTTTTCTTCTCCTTTTTCACTTTCATCAAGAGGCTTTTTAGCTCCTCTTCACTTTCTGCCATAAGGGTGGTGTCATCTGCATATCTGAGATTATTTATATTTCTCCCGGCAATCTTGATTCCAGTTTGTGTTTCTTCCAGTCCAGTGTTTCTCATGATGTACTCTGCATATAAGTTAAATAAGCAGGGTGACAATATACAGCCTTGATGTACTCAAAGAAAGCTCAGAGTAACCTGACTTGAGTTGGTCAGGGAGGGACTATCTTAGTCCACTTGGATAGCTATAGCAAAATATCATAAACTGGGTAAACAATTATTTGTGATAGTGCTGGAGAATGGGAAGTCCAAGATGGAGGCTCCAGCATGGCCTGGCCGGGCCGGGCCTGCTTCTGGGTTCTGACTTCTCACTGTGTCTGCACATGGCAGAGAGCAGAGAGGAGCAAGCCCCCTCTTGCCTCTAATAAGGACATTAGTCCCAATCCTGAGGGCCCACTCTCATGACTTCACCTGTTCTTATAGATGCAAGGACCTAGCTCTTAACATCACACTAAGGGACAACGATGATACTGGGGTGAGGGACTCAAGTATTAGTCCATAGCAAGCGTCTTTATCACTCTTTAAATACTGTCCATGCTAAGAAGTTTGTGAAATATGCTTTTTTATTTTCTCCATTCTGAATAGGAAGGCCAACATCCAGAATGTTTCTCATGATGTACTCTGCATATAAGTTAAATAAGCAGGGTGACAATATACAGCCTTGATGTACTCCTTTTCCTAATTGGAACCAGTCTGTTGTTCCATGTCCAGTCCTAACTGTTGCTTCCTGACCTGTATACAGATTTCTCAAGAGACAGGTCAGGTGGTCTGGTATTCCCATCTCTTTCAGAATTTTCCAAAGTTTATTGTGATCCACACAGTCAAAGGCTTTGGCAGAGTCAATAAAGCAGAAATAGATGTTTTTCTGGAACTCTCTTGGTTTTTCCATGATCCAGCAGATGCTGGCAATTTGATCTCTGGTTCCTCTGCTTTTTCTAAAACCAGCTTGAACATCAGGGAGTTCACAGTTCACATATTGCTGAAGCCTGGCTTGGAGAATTTTGAGCATTACTTTACTAGCATGTGAGATGAGTGCAATTGTGCGGTAGCCTGAGCATTCTTTGGCATTGCCTTTCTTTGGAATTGGAATGAAAACTGACCTTTTCCAGTCCTGTGGCTACTGCTGAGTTTTCCAAATTTGCTGGTATATTGAGTGCAGCACTTTCACAGCATCATCCTTCCGGATTTGAAACAGCTCAACTGGAATTCCATCACCTCCACTAGCTTTGTTCATAGTGATGCTATCTAAGGCTCACTTGACTTCACATTCCAAGATGTCTGGCTCTAGATTAGTGATCACATCATCATGAGTATCTGGGTTGTGAAGATCTTTTTGTACAGTTCTTCCGTGTATTCTTACCACCTCTTCTTAATAGCTTCTGCTTCTGTTAGGTCTATACCATTTCTGTCCTTTATCGAGCCCATCTTTCCATAAAATGTTCCCTTGGTATCTCTAATTTTCTAAATTACTTCAAATTGCTCTGCTTTTTTTTTTATATTTCCTTCTGTTTTCCAAGTCATTGAAACTTTCCACTTTAGATCCATTTAAGCAAAATAACCATGATTACAGAAATCTTTCTAGAGTGCGACATGCTTCCCTGGTTTAAAGCGGGATAGATTACTGCGGTTGGGACCCCAGGCATCTTGGCCGCCGGGTTCACGCCTCTCTCTGTCTCCTCTGCTTGGTGCTGCAGGCCTCGTGGCTCCACGTTTCCTTCTCCAGATCCTAGTCCATCAGGAACTGGCCGGATGCAGCCCTGCCAGACCCTGCGGGTGGAGAGCCTGGGGAGTGGAGAAAGGGAAAAGCCAGCTTCGTCTTCCTGCCGTCTTCTCTCAGCGGCAGTGGCACTGTAGTAACCCCAGCATCTTAGGAAGACCGCCAAGGTGAGCTTCCTCCGCTCAGCTCCACCCTCTCTGCCAGTACCCGCAGGCATGGGCGCAGTGGCCTCCTGCCCATGCTAAGCTCTACATCCACCCCAGCCGCTCCCTCATCCGTGCAATGGTTTCCCTGTGTTAAATTCTCTCCTGCTTTGTAGATTCTCTTTGCAATGACCCAGGGTCGTGCACTGAGTAACAATCTCTGTCCTGCATCACACTTAGGCAGGGCCTGTCAGTGACTGTTTCCCTGCCTCAGAGTTAATGCTTTAGCTGATACTCTGATTGCTACGTGTGTCTCCCCCTTCACAGCATCCCAGGATATATGCCTGCTTAGCTGGATGGAAGACGCTTCATTATCGTGGCTTGGGGGCTCTCAGAGGAATTTTACTGCTTTTATGATGTGAATGTTGGCTTCTCCAAACAAATCAGACGTATAAGGAACTGATGTCAAATTTAATAGAAAATAAAAATTGTTCTCTTTCCACGTGGAGATCTTCTTTTAGGTTAGTTTGCGCTCTTGGCCTCTCTTTTCTACCCACTTGCCCCTCCCAAAGAGAGAAGGCATGAATTATGTGATCTGCAGACAGGAGGAAAAAGGAGGCCCGTCCTGCTTGCCTACGCTTTTTATTTGGAAATGTGTCTCAAGCAGATGTCTGCGCTCTGATCTTCCTTGTAGATTTTCAAGGGTAGGAGAGGCTGAGGGTTTCTTCTCAGCCGGTAGCTGGTTGGGTTTAATTCAAAGCTGATGAATAGGAATCCCTCTTTTGCCAGAGATGGAAGCCACTCTGCGAACAGCCTTCTGAACGGTAACGGCAGCTATTTCACTCTTCATCTCCCTGCCTCCTAGCTCTTCCTCTTAATGCACGCCAAGTGTAGAGGCAGGGAAGACATTTGTTAACTCTTTCACACTGTCTATGGTTTGCAAAGCAAATATTTCATTTCACATCCTCACTGGTGCATGTTTAATTTTCTCAAGACAGAATCCGTGCATTCCTTACTGGGAATATCAAACAAAAGGAATTTAAAGATTCTGCTAATTCCTAAAGGAGAAAAGAATCTCTTTTGATGGCTGTGTACCTTTAAAGCATTTCTCAGTAACATTAAAAAGAAAGGCCTATATGAGAAAGGTACACATTATTGTTTTATCCAAAATATGAGAAAAGGCAATGCTGAATCTTCCTACGAATTAAGCTTTCAGAAGAAAGGCAGTGTGCGCCTTTGAATCTCTCACACTTCCTAAAAATTTGGTGTTGTCATCACGGAGCTCGTGCTATGATCTGTTCAGTCACGTCTGACTCTTTGCAACCCCGTGGGCTGTAGCCCGACTGGCTTCTCTGTCCGTGGAACTCTCCAGGTAAGAATACTGGAGTGGGTTGCCATTTCCTTCTCCAGGGAATCTTCCCAATCCAGCAATCCAATCCACGTCTCTTGCATCTCCTGCATAGGCAGGTGGGTTCTTTACCACTTCTCCATCTGGGAAGCCTCATATGAGAACGGGACACATTACTGTTTTATCCAAAATATGTGGTTTCATCGTGTTCATCCAAAATTTGAGAAAAGGCAATGTTCAGTCTTCCAACTAATTACACTTTCAGAGGAAAAGCAGTGTGATCCTCCGAATCTGCTTTTACTTCCTAAAAATCCGGTGGTTGGCATCATAGAGTATTCGAAAACGTTGCCCAAAACGCCAACTTTTCTTCCAGATGTTTTCATGGTTTTGTCCTAAAGAGGGCGCATTTGGACGGGGCCCTGAACCAACCATTACAGCATCTTCTTGGGATGGTTTGAATGGGCAACTCAGCCTTGCATCTTATTCTGACTTATTTATCTAGCCCAGAGAATTTACACTTAGAGGAAAAAGCAAATAATAAAAGGCACAGTGATTTATAAAGCAATTCTGCCCTGTTGCAGCATGAGCAAAACTGATGACAGTTCTCCCCCTGAGCCCTCTTCTGCCTGTGCCCAGCAGCTGCACTGGGAAAACAGCACTTAGATCCTGCCCTTGTTAGAAGAACTGATGCTTTTGAACTGTGGTGTTGGAGAAGACTCTTGAGAGCCCTTGGACTGCAAGGAGATCCAACCAGTCCATCCTAAAGGAGATCAGTCCTGAGTGTTCATTGGAAAGACTGATGTTGAAGCTGAAATTCCAATACTCTGGCCACCTGATGTGAAGAACTGACTCATTGAAAAAGACCCTGATGCTGGGAAAGATTGAAGGCAAGAGGAGAAGGCGACGACAGAGGATGAGATGGTTCGATGGCATCACCAACTCAATGGACATGAGTTTGGGTAAAGTCTAGGAGTTGGTAATGGACAGGGAGGCCTGGAGAGCTGCAGTCCATGGGATCTCAAAGAGTCGGATACGACTGAGTGACTGAACTGACCTGAACTTGGTAGACAAGAGCAGATATTCAAGGGCAAGTTCCAAGATAAAGCTAATGCTAAAATGTGTGCTTAGGTTCTAAAATAGACATCTTGATCATCTTTGATTCTCTAAAGGGAAAACTATTAAACCATGGTAGACTTTAGAACGTCTCCCCACTCCTCCCCAAAAAACATCTATCTCCTGTTTCTAGAAAACGTGTTAGCCTCTGTGGCCAGTGTGCTTCTTTGCAGACATGATCAAGGATCTTGGAATGGGGACATTATCTCAGATGATCTGGGTGAGCCCAGAATGCAGTCCCAGGTACCTTTAGGGAAGGGTGGTCCACGTACTCTGAACAGCATGAAGCCATGTGACCAAGGAGGCAGAGAGTGGACCCACGTGACCACAAACCTGGAAAGGCTACATCTACCAGATGCCACAGGGGGCAAAGAGCAAGCCTTCTGCCGGAGCCTCCAGGGGCGCTGCCCTGCTGAGTTTGGTCCTTGTGGCTGATTTCAGACTTCCGGGCTCCAGAACAATCAGAGAACTTCACGTTCTTTCAAGCCACCAAGTTCATGGCAATTTATTACAGCAGCAATAGGAAACCGCTGTATACATCACGGGTCCCTGTCTTCGTGCCCAGGTGGAAATGCCCTGCGCTCTCCATTTGGACTTCCAGGGCTCACGGAGGTGACTCATCTTCTAAACTGCCAAGAGCACACATGGTCCCCTCTCAGTGCACAGTGAGCATCATCTAAACCTGTGGGCTTGACTTGTCTGAACTAAGTGCTGAACGCAAAACAAACTTGGTGTGCCTGAATTTGAAATGCACCATATCAGCTAAAGCCACGGTAGAAACTCATGTGATTTTTTAAAAGCTACTAATGTTTTTCAAAAAGACTAATTCTCTTACGCCGTAATAAATTGTGTGTGTGAGCAGTACGTATGCTTATGCACACATATACATATATATGAACTTTCATCTAAAATGTTAACAAATATATAGTTAAAAACTCTATGATTTCTACTTCAATAGGAATTTTCAATTAAGTGCTTTAATTTCCCTTGCTTCCCACTATCCTAATTCAAACCCAAGAATTCTGCACTCTATGTAGACATAGCAAAACTTAGAGAATTTTGTTAATTCATTTACCTATTGGTTATAGGTAAATAACCTTAGGTTATTACACTTAGGTTAAGAAGATGTGGAGTATATATGAAATGGAATAGCATTCTGCTATAAAAAGAATGAAATAATGCCATTGCTAGCAACATGGATGACCAAGAGATTGTCACGCTGGGTGAAGTAAGCCAGACAGAGAAAGACAAATATCATACGATATCACTTATATGTGGAATCTAAAAAAAATGATACAAATGGATTTATATACAAAACAGAAATAGATCCACAGACATAGAAAACAAACATTTTTAAACTATAATCTGCTATATTCCACATAATTGTCAACTAGAAAAGAGATACATGTTTGTTTTCTCAAATAACTTCAGAACATTCACTAAAACAAAAGATCACAATTTGTGCAAAGCACTGACTAACCATACTAAATCTTCCCCGTAACAGTGCAGGTGTTGTTATTTTTTTTGATTCATTTATTTTCGGCTGAATGATAGCTGCTTTACAACATTGCGCTGGTTTCTGCAGTACCTCAACACGCACCAGCCACAGGCGTATGTGTGTCCCCTCCCTCTTGAACTTCCCTGGCACCGCCCGCTCCACTCCTCCAGGTGGCCGCAGAGCACGGGGTTCGAGCTCCCAGCAACACACAGCAAGTGCCCCCTGGCTGTCTAGTCTATGTGTGGTACTGCACGTGTTTCCATGCCACCGTCTCCATTTAAAGGCAAGCTCATCATTTAAAGTGGGAATGAGTGATTTCTCCATGTGTCTTGTTTTCCCAAGATCTTTCCGTTTCTTTCTCCTTTGTGCTGTGTACAGTATCTACGTCTCTACGCTAATCTCGGCTCCAAATCCCTATTCATCCTTTCCACATTGAACAGAAGCCGTCCTCTGGGGGTTTGAAGGTCTGAGGGGAGCAACTTCTACTTAGCAGCATGTCATTTGGCGTCGTGTCTCCCGTAAATGCCAGGTCCGTGTTTTATGGGGTTTTAAAAAGGTCCAGGAAAGTATGTTGGATGCAGGTCAGCCTCCTGAATGAAAGCGCGGTGGCAGAGGCCCAGAGAAAGCCCAGGAGTGACTCACACGCCGTGTGGGGCTGGCAAAGCAGGAGACACTCTGCTGGCAGGCTGGAACTAAATTCCAAGACGCTTCTGCGCTGCCAAGAAGGCTCATCCCTGCGCCTTCTAGACAAGCCATGAATTGCATGCCAGTGTCTTTGGTTGAAAGGACAGTAGACTTTTTGGCAGGCTCCAGGAGGTCTCTTTAGATACATCTTTCATTTTCTATTTTTGTGTTTTTGTTTTTCTACAGTTCCATTTATGCTTTCGAACTGTGGTGCTGGAGAAGACTCTTGAGAGTCCCTTGGACTGCAAGGAGATAAAACCAGTCTCAGATAACACCAGGATGTAGAATACACTATATTCATCTCCCATAAAATATAGGCTCTCTGGTGACATAACTCTATAAATGCACTTCTTTGCATAATGTTTGTTTAATTTCTGCTGGAAAATGCATCTTTCTCCCTGTGTCTCTTTTTTCCTTTCCTGAAAAGCACTGACACCAGTGTCCTGGGGGAGGTCTTCAGGATCCCAAGTGAGCAGCTGCCCCAGGGCCAGATGGAGACTTCTTCTCTCTCCAAGGGAGTCCAGAGACGCATATGTCCTGTTCTTCTTGATCATCTCGGCAGTTATGTGACAGCATGATGCCATTGTCCCATTTTGAAGGTGAGATCCTGCACTGTAACAATGTCATGTGGCTTTTCCAGCATCCCAAAGAGTGAAAACCACGGTTAGAACATCAAAGCAGGGTCGTCTAACTCCTGGTCTTTAGTCTCTCCCGTAAAAACACCTAGATCCTACTGGTGGCCAAGAAGGCATTTTGCTGTCTATTTCTACATTTGGTAAATAGCTTTCTGGGTACCTCTTATACATGGGTTGTTTTTCAGTTGCTCAGTCGTGTCCAACTCTTTGCGACCCCATGGACTGCAGGACACCAGGCTTCCCTGTCTTTCATCATCTCCCAGAGCTTTCTCAAACTCATGTCCAATGAGTTGGGGATGCCATCCAACCATCTCATCCTCTGTCGTCCCCTTGTCCTCCCGCCTTCAATCTTTCCCAGCATCAGGGTCTTTTCAAATGAGTCAGTTCTTCCCATCAGGTGGCCAAAGTATTGGAGCTTCAGCTTCAGCACCAGTCTTTCTAGTGAATATTCAGGACTGATTTCCTTTAGGATGGACTGGTTGGACCTCCTTCAGTCCAAGGAACTCTCAAGAGTCTTTTCCAGCACCACAGTTCAAAAGCATCAGTTGTTTGGTGCTCAGCTTTCTTTATGGTCCAACTCTCTCATCCATACATGACTGCTGGAAAAACCATAGCTTTGATTATACATGGGACACACTGCTAAGCACTAGAGAAAATTCAATAACACATTTGTTCACAGAACCCATGGCTAGTAAGCACTTATTAGGCATGTTAGGTGTGCCCAGGACTGGAATGGGTTTGAGACCATAGAACTCTTGTCCTAATAGAGCTTATGCTTTTCTGCAGGTGGGGAGTGGAATGGGAACCATTAAGTCAATAAAACTGTGTCTATCAGAGTCAAGTGTTATGAAAACAAAAACAGCAAAAAATCAACCAACCAACAAGCAAGTAGGGTCAGGAATGTGACTTGGTGGGTGGTGGTCAGGAGTGGTCTGGCATACATGAACAGGTGGCCCACGAGCACCACGGAATTAGTTCCCATGCCTATGGACCGAAACAACCCCAAGAAAGGAAGCCGGTAGTCAAAGTAAACATGAGCCCTGAGCAGTGAGCGGTGGGCAGGTCCAGCGGCTGTGGGACAGGACAAGGATGGCGGGGCTGCCCTGGCAGAGGCAGAGGGGAGCCCGTCTGAGCTGGGACCTGAAAGGAGTGCTGACCACGGAGAAGGAGCCAGCCCAGCCTGGGCGGGGGAGGCTCACCCCATCAGTCAGCGGCAGGTCCAGGTTTGGGTGGGGAAGAACTTGGCTCATCCAAGGGCCCAGTGGGGAGAGGAGCAGGCATGGGGTGGAAGGCGGCCCAGACAGTGTGGGAGAGATGAGCGTGAGCACAGCCTGGGCCCCGGGGACAGCAGCGCTATTCCGGTTTATCCTAAAGCCAACGGGAAGCCTGGGAAGCAGCTTCATCCGGGCCGTGTCTGTGTGCTAAGTCACTTCAGTCATGCCTCTTTCCAACCCCGTGGACCGTAGCCCGCCAGGCTCCTCTGTCCATGGGATTCCCCAGGCAAGAATGCCAGAATGGGTTGCCTTGCCCTCCTTCAAGGGATCTTCCTAACACAGGGATTGAGCCCATGTCTCTTATGTCTCCTGAATTGGCAGGTGGGTTCTTCAACAGTAGTGTCACTTGAAAAGAGAAAAAAAAGAAGTCACTCAGTGACTTCTGACTTTTTACAACCCCATGGACCATAGCCTGCCAGGCTCCTCCATCCATGGGATTCTCCAGGCAAGAACGCTGGAGCGGGCTGCCATTTCCTTCTCCAGGGGATCTTCCTGACCCAGGAGTCAAAGCCCTGCCTCCCAAATTGCAAGCAGACTCTTTACCGTTGATCCACCAGGGAATCCAGTGTCAACTGGCAAATCCCAGGATCCCCTGGGGAGTCTGGGAAGGCATGCTCTTACTTATGTTAGAGAAGGTGTCTTTGCTGCTGCATGAAGCCTGGGCCAGAAAGAGGGGAGGAGCAAACAGAGAACCACCTAGGACCTTGGCAGTGTCTCTGGGTGTGTGAGGGACTCCTGGACCATAGGCCCAGGAGAGCAAAGGCGTGTAAGTGTTAGTAGTCACCTTGCAAGGTAGACCTACCTGACAGAGCTGGTCTGCAGCATGGATGCAGGACTCTAGCAACAGTGTGTGACTTGCCCTTTTCTGGATGGTGGCAGGATTTTTGCAGTCTGGAAAGATTTCAGAAGGAGGAGGGAGGCTGAGGAGCTGGGAGGGGAGCCAGGTGTGCACCCCAAATGCCAAGGGGCTTAGAGAAGTAAAGAATCTCATGCAGGCAGATTTCCATCTGGTGAGGTTTAGGTGCACGCATGCTCAGTCATTCAGCCGTGTCCAACTCTCTGCGACCACGTGGACTGTAGCCCGCCAGGCTCCTCTGTCCATGAGATTCTCCAGGCAAGACTATGGGAGTGGGCTGCCATCTCCTCCTCCAGGGGGCCTCACTGACCCAGGCACCTGCGTCTCTAGCATCTCTCATGTCTCCTGCATTGGCAGGTGGGTCATTTACCACTATCACTACCTGGGTCTAAAGTGAAAGTCGTTCAGTCGCATCTGACTCTTTGTGACCTCATGGATGATAGCGTTCATGGGATTCTCCAGGCCAGAATACTGGAGTGGGTAGCCTTTCTCTTTTCCAGATCTTCCCAAACCAGGGATCGAACCCAGGTCTCCCACATGGCAGGTGGATTCTTTCCCAGTTAAGCCACCGGGGAAGTGCCCCCAGGATATGGTGACTCACATCGCTTTCCAAGCCCCATCGGAGAACTACCCCCGCCTCATCCCTGCCAGGTGGTCAGGTAGCGACACTCGGAAGCCTCCAGGGAGCGTCTCAGCACTGTGACTTGTCCCGTCTTTGGACAGCCTCCCTGCCGTCACACGGTGGCAGGAGTAGCCGTCAGGACTTGAACTTGGTGAATGCACCAGGCCCATCCGGAGCCCAGCACAGTGCTGGTTCTGCACACGACCTTCCAAACAGGCAAAAGCAGCGCTTCACTCTAAGCTTCTGTGAGCAGGTGGACGGCTGTCCCTGCTTCCACCCACCCTCTCCCAGGCTCTCTCCTGCCATGCACTCTGGCCGTGGTTTTCCGACTGTGCTCTGCTTGTTAAACACCCTCCCTGTGAGGCATCCGGAACTAATGCTGAGGTTTGGATGAGGCCAGAGAGGCTGTAGAGAAAGGCCATCATGCCTTTTACTCCAGATGCTCTAGGTCCATTAATCCAAGCTCAGTCTCTCCTTCCTTTGACAACCACCCTCACCAAGGATGCACCCCAATCCCAGTTGACTAAGCCCCCTGTCTCCACACACTCCTCTCTAAGGCAGGCTCCTGGGCTCAGCTTTGGAGCAGCGGGTGTTGGGCCCAGCATATCCCCCTGTCTGACAGCTGACGCTGTGATGCCATGCCTGGCACAGCTTTGTTGGTGACAAGAGCATGATGGAAACTCAGCTAATACAACTGTGCCCACGGACTGCACTGGACCCAGAATGGGCAGACCCAGCACATCAGGAGCAGCAATGCTGATCTCGTCCAGGGACTTTGTGAGGCGGTGGGCCAGGCAGGGTGCTGAGCGTGTGTGTGTGTGTGTTTGTGGATCAGGCAGGATGAGAGACCCTTCAAGTCACTCCATGAGGCAGGACCCGCAGAGGTGTGCGTTTGTCGTAAACCATAGTGGAGAGCCTTAAGTACAGTCCTGAAACGTCAGGCTTCTATTCTGCAGGAACTGGAAAATCGTGGAACAAAGGATGAAAAGAGAATTTGGAAAGTTAACTGGTGGGAAGTTTGAGGATGAACTGAAGATAATGCAATTCACCTTTTTTATTTTTTAACAAATACCAGAAAGAAATCACTTAGGCGTAACTTGGGGTTATGCCATGGTAAGTGAGAATCATAACTGTGATGTGCTCTAGGTCTGAAATGAATCAGGCATTTAGTAATGGGGGTGCTCGAGGGGTAGGAGGAAGAGTTTTTCATGAATGTCATGAACAGCAGCAGAGAGGTGGGGGGCTCTGTGTTAATAAGGTGAGGGTGATGAAGTCAGATAGGAAACCAGTGACAGTGCAGCGGCTTGTCCCAAGTGCTCCGTTTCAGTTCAGTTCAGTCACTCAGTCATGTCTGACTCTTTGCAACCCCATGCCAGGCATTCCTGTCCATCACAAACTCCTGGACCTTGCTCAAATTTATGTCCGTTGAGTCACTGATGCCCTCCTACCATCTCATCCCCTGTCGTCTCCTTCTCCTCCCGCCTTCAAGCTTTCCCAGCATCAGGATCTTTTCCAGTGAGCCAGTTCTTTGCATCAGGTGGCCAAAGTGTTGAAGTTCCTTTTGCTGTCTATTATATGTAATACGTCCACCTGGCTCAGAACCTTTCCCTCTGATGCCTAGACCCGCTGATCCATTCCCAGCAGTCCCTTCCCCAGTGATCTTTAGTTTCTTATGCATGCTTCCAGTGTTCCATCTTAGCAAAGCAGTCTCGCTCCTGCCTTCTCTGCTGCACTCGTGGGCTCTGCCCATCAGGACAAACTGCCACAGTCTGGGTGGATTAAACTACTGACATTTATTTTCTCACAACTCTGGAGGCTGACACTCTGAGACCAAGGTGTTGGCAGGGTTGACTTCTCCTGAGAGTTATCCTTGGCTTGTAGACGACTGTCTTCTCCCTGGGTCATCACATGGCCATCTCTTAGTGCTTCTCTGGGTCCCGGACTCCTCTTCTTAGAAGGAGACCAGTCGTATCGATTTAAGGGCCACCCATATAACCTATGTAGAGGTCCTAAGCCACCTCTTTAAGACCCCTCTGTCCACACACAGTCATATTCTCAGGTGCTGGGTGTCAGGGCTCCAACATACGGACTTGGGAGAGATACGGTTCAGCTCGGAACACCTGCTCTCAGCTTCTTGGACTCTCGGAAGTAAGCAGACTGATAGTCTAGGGGTTTCCCTGGTGGCTCAGCTGGTAAAGAGTCCACCTGCAATGAGGGAGACCTGGGTTCAATCCCTGGGTTGGGAAGATCCCCTGGAGGAGAGCATACCAGCTCACTCCAGTATTCTTGCCTGGAGAATCCCATGGACAGAGGAGTCTGGCAGGCTAGAGTCCAGGGGGTCTCAGAGTCAGACAGGTCTGAGCACAGCACAGCACCGGCTTCATGATGACAAGCACCAGACATTTAGGAATCCAAAACCTAAAATGACTGCACGACTACGTACTCAGCACAGAGGCTGACCCAGATCCAGGAAGGCACTTTTTCTGGGGAATGGCTCCATCAGGATACTGAAGCCATCAGGTCAGGGGCTGGCCACGTGGGTCTTAGGCGCCTATAGGACTCCTAGCTCATCCTGTGTAATTAGTACTCTGTTGCTTACTCAGCAGCATGGTTTGCTCAAGGGATTCAGAGCAGTTCTTCCCTAATGACACTGGTTTACAGAGTATCAAGATAAAAGAACCTATGTAGATTCTATATATGTGTGCTTAATACACAGTATTTGTCTTTCTCTTTCTGAATTACTGCACTCTATACAGTAGGCTCTAGGCTCACCCACGTCATTAGGGCCGACTCAAACGTGCTCTTTTATAACTGATACTATTCCATCGTATATTTGTGCCACAATTTCTGCATCCATTTGTCTGTCTTGGGCACTGATGAGCCTATATGAAGGGTAGCAAAGGAGACGGGGACGTGGAGAGCAGATTTGTCGACGTGGTGGAGGAAGGAGAGAGTGGGACAAATTGAGAGAGGAGCATGGAAACCCACACACCACCAGATGTAAAGTAGAGAGCCAGTGGGAACGTGCAGTGTGACGCAGGGAGCTCAACCCGGTGCTCTGGGACAGCCTAGAGGGGTTGGGTGGGGGGTGGGAGGCAGGCTCAGAGGGAGGGGACATGTGTCTACCTGCGGCTGACTCATGTTGATGTCTGGGAGAAACCAGCACAATATTGTAAAACAACTATCCTTCAATTAAAAAAAAAAAAAAAGAGGCCATGTAGGTGGTGCTGGAAGACACACTTGATACAGATATACCAGGCAGACTTTGCTAGAGATGACCTCTTCTCTGTCTTGTGTACTAAGGGAAGCAACCACATCACCAGAACTCGGCGATGTGCCATGGTGATATTTCATGGGGGACATGGACACTCAATGTCCTGACAGGCTCATTATGCAAGTTTATGTCCTTTGCAATTTTCTATTATAAAGCAGACTTTGGCATATTAAAGAGAACTTAGGAAATAAGTAAAGATTGTTAAAGTCCATAAGCCCAGCCAAGTTTATATACAGGAGCTATCCTCAAAATAGTATGTCTTAGGCTAAACTACTGGAGAAGGAAATGGCAACCCATTCCAGTATTCTTGCCTGGAGAATCCCACGGACAGAGGAGCCTGGCAGACTGCAGTCCATGGGGTCACAAAGAGTCAGACACGACTGAGCAACTAATGCTTCCACATCTTTCAGCTCAAAGTGAGATGGACTGCACACCTGTGGGGCAGGGGGTGGAGGGGCCAGTGACGGTGTCTCACAGCCCTGACATTTGCTCACAAACCTTCAGGCTTCCTCCATCCCCTCCTGGCTGGGGACGGCAGGCACAATTGGTACAAAATATCACACAGGTATGGGATTTTTTTTTTTTAGGACTTTGGGCTAGTTAAAGGTCTTCTAGAGTATTGCTGTAACTCCTCGGTTACTGCAGGAGAGGAAGGAAAAGCGGGCCTGATCGTCACCCGGCAGGTAAGGACTCATTCTCTGCACTGCTCGCAGGTCAAGGGCAAAGCACGGGGAGCTCCAGGGGTGCAAGCTGGAACCCCTCAGCTGCAAGATCCAGCATGCATGCCTTCACCACCCCTGGACATGGCCCGTGGCTCTGACCTCATGTTCAGGTATTACTTAAACAAATTGCAGCTGAAAACTCAACTTACACATGTCCTTCCAAGAGTTCCCTTCTTGTCCCCACCTGACTGTGACCTAGTGACATTCACACACACACACACACACACACACACACACACACACC
>SJYG01000068.1:4889420-4934276 GCA_006410535.1 Litocranius walleri
AATGCTTTTTAGTTTTTGCACATTATACATTTATCAAAGGAAACAAAATATCAAAACTCGTCTGTGGTTGCCTTACACAACAGTCCACAGGGTCGCAGAGAGTCGGACAGGATTGAGTGCCAGACACTTTCACTTTCTTTGCACCTTACAAAAGCAAAGACACAGTCCATTAATCTGGAGACTTTGTTGGGTTTTCCACTGGCACAAGGAAAGGCAGTAGGTCGCATGGCTGAGGGCCCTCTTTTCTGCTCTGGTGACGTGACCTCCCGGACCAGAGACTAGGGATGCCCTGTGCTGTGTGAGGACCTCTTGATTCTTCAGATGTGTTTCCGAACTAAGGATGACATTCATCTGAATTAGCTTCTTAGAAAGGCATTCGCATAGAAAGATGGAAAGTACCCGGGCTACTCAGCTGTTACACGGGTTCATGTCCTCCAGGTTTGTACTGTAAGGCTTTAAATTTTGTGCTGGCCTGCTGCCTAAGCACCCCCACAAACAGGCTGTGAGCGCCTGGCAGGTGACCGGGTCCACAGGGCCCGCGAGGCTGGCCTTCATTACAGGTTCTCTTCCCGTCCTCACCTGGCTGTGACTAGTGACATCCACACACTCCTTTATTTTTTTTTTAACTTTTTTTCAGTCAAGTTAAACTTTTATTTCTTTTTTGACGTTCAGTACTTAAAATAGTTACACAAACTGCTGAAAGAGAGTTTTAGTTAATTTAAAGAAGTTTCTTATGTGAATTTACCTAAATTATTTCTTCCACTCTGGAGGAAGGGTTTCTGCTGGCCCATACGGCTTAAATTCTATACAAATATAAAAGTACTATATTGTAAAGTAATTAGCCTCCAATTAAAATAAATTAATTTTAAAAATAAATCAATAAAAAAAAACCTAAAGACACAATATCACTTGAATCCTTGCACCACTGGAAAAAAAAGTACAATCCACCAAAAATACGTCAATAACTCCTAAAATAGTCACCATTTAAAATAAGCTTTTCTGTGAGACACTGTGCTAAATATGTTACAATTCATTTTGCTTTTGTATTCCATGCTGACCCGCAAAAACATCCTTGCCCATAAGGCCTCGCTCTCGGCCCCCACCTGCCAGATGGCCCCTCTGCATGGTCCCCAGTGGGCCCTGCTGTGCCTCCAGTGTGCCCTGATATGCCCCCAGCGTGCCCTGCTATGCACCCAGCATGCCCTGCTGTGCTCCCAGCATGCCCTGCTGTGCCCCAGCGTGCCCTGCTATGCTCCAGCGTGCCCTGCTGTGCCCCCAGTGGGCCCTGCTGTGCCCTGCTGTGCCCCCAGTGTGCGCTGCTGTGCCCCAGCATGCCCTGCTATGCCCCAGCATGCCCTGCTGTGCCACAGAGTGCCCTGCTGTGCCCTGCTATGCCCCAGCGTGTCCTGCTGTGCCCCCAGCGTGCCCTGCTATGCCCCCAGCGTGTCTTGCTGTGCCCCAGCATGCCCTGCTGTGCCCCAGCGTGCCCTGCTGTGCCCCAGCGTGCCCTGCTATGCCCCAGCATGCCCTGCTGTGCCACAGAGTGCCCTGCTGTGCCCCCAGTGGGCCCCGCTGTGCCCCCAGCGTGCCCTGCTGTGCCCCAGCATGCCCTGCTATGCCCCAGTGTGCCCTGCTATGTCCCCAGAGTGTCCTGCTGTGCTCCCAGCATGCCCTGCTATGCCCTAGTGTGCCCTGCTGTGCCATAGAGTGCCTTGTTCTGCCCTGCTATGCCCCAGTGTGCCCTGCTATGCCCCTGAGTGCCCTGCTATGCCCCTGAGTGCCCTGCTGTGCCCTGCTGTGCCCCTGCTCTAGGATCTATGGGTGCTATAAATCTCTCACTTTCACACACCTCTTCACTCGTCTTCCTGTGTCTACTCCTAACTGATCGTCCAGGCACCCATATACAGTAACATAACTGTTCCTCATGGCACAGTGTCCAGCTTCTGTTTAAGGACGTCGTTTGGAGCTTAGGAGGAAGGAGACTCTTTGGTCACTTGGTACTCGGTGCATTCTCCTTCTCATAGCTGGAATCTGGCATATATTTCTATTTTCTTTCTTGCCTGAGACGTTCATAGGCTCCTAAAGCCCCTCTAAAATGTGCTCATAGAGATAATGCCGACTCTCATGTGGACTCTGCATGCCTTTTCCTTACTGTGTTTTAACTTTATACATATTTTACTATTTTAGCAGATATTTCTTTAATTGTAGGCAGCCTCAAGTATTCTATGGAAAGAGATGTGATACAAATTATATGTACACAAATATGTATATGTATATATATATATATATATAATATATTTATATTAACCAACTTAGTGAAGTATCTACTTCTCTCTAACATTAGCTGTTTAGAATACTTGAAATTGTTTGCTATCGTTGGTAACTCAGCTGGGGTGACTCTCTTCTTCACATCTGGGAAACTGTTCCTTCTTATAAATTCTTAAGAGATTTTCTGGAGAGTTCAAAGTCTTTGGATATCTTTAGAGCTCTTCCCATGTGCTGTCATACTGATTCCATGGTTACGGGTTCATCATGATGCCTGCAATAAACAGCTGCCCTGGTTTCATCTTTTATCAGCATCCTAAAGTTTTTTGTCTTTTTTTTACAAGTTGTAAAATACTTTACAACTTACTCATCTTACAAATGGCATCCTGAAGCTTTTCTCCTAACTCCAGTGCAATTTTATATATTATTAATGCTGTGCTTTAGTCTCTCAGTATGTCTGACTCTTTGTGACCCCATGGACTGTAGCCCACCAGGCTCTTCTGTCCATGGGGATACTCCAGGCAAGAATACTGGAGTGAGTTGCCACACCCTCCTCCAGGGACTCTTCCCAACCCAGTAATCAAACCCAGATCTCTCGCACTGCAGGCGGATTCTTTACCACCTGAGCCACCAGGGAAGTTCCCATATTATTAATAATGGCTCTTTATCCAAACCGGTTGAGGCAAATGTTTCCAAACTACTGTTGGTCCTTTCACTTCATTTCTGTAGATTTTCTGCCTTTTTTTTCTAAAAGTCAAGAGAGAGAATATTACTTTTGTGAGCTGTTCCTTTTTTTATATTTCTCCATAATATGATATTAATAGTTAACTTTTTAAACTTCCAAAATTACTTAATATGCGCTTTATTATAAGATAGTCACTATTGTATGGATACAAACGACTAGCTTTCTATTTTTTCTTTTAATTAGCTACTTTAATAAATTTATCATTCTAGTTTTTAGTTGATTCATTCAGATTGCCAGGCTATTTAATCAGTAAACCTAAAATAATGATAGCTTTAGTTTCCTCATTCCAGCATTATTGGAAATATAAAAAATACTTCTATTAATTAAAAAAACTGGAAGTTGGCTTGTAAGGTCATTTTATATACTCATATAACCACTAGTAATCTAATTAGCTTAAAAGGTACCACATTATAGATTAAGAAGAACAGTTTATATGAAAAAATCTATAAGCTGATTTGACACTTTTTATTTTTTGATTGATTCATAAAATTTAAGAAGAGCCACTGGTGGGATTAAATGTTCATGTAATCTAGTGAGTTAAGTAATTATCAAGAGATAGACTTGATGTGAGCTTTGAACACTTAAATAAGATGAGAGATAGAAATTAAGGTTTCCTGGATTATGAAAACCTAGCTTCTCTTTCTCTATGTGGCATCAACCAGCCCTTCACCTGTACTCAGGGGAAGGTGGCCATGGTGTGGCTTGGTGCTGTGCTGGTTGGGGGCTGGAAATGCTCTGGGTACAGACAGATCAGAGAGACGTGGCTTAAACACACTGCTCTGTAGGTCAGTCATTTATGGGGATTTTCAGATTCATCTATGTTTGTTGTGGCAAACAATATCATGCAAATGAAGAAAAAAATATTAGAACCCTAGTATTTTCTTATCATCAAGATA
Source organism: Litocranius walleri (assembly GCA_006410535.1). Taxonomy (NCBI): domain Eukaryota; kingdom Metazoa; phylum Chordata; class Mammalia; order Artiodactyla; family Bovidae; genus Litocranius; species Litocranius walleri. Next base: position 4,893,327 of record SJYG01000068.1, read on the forward strand.
TGAAATTAGCCCTCAGTTCAGTTCAGTTCAGTCACTCAGTCATGTCTGACTCTTTGCGACCCCATGGACTGCAGCACTCCAGGCCTCCCTGTCCATCACCAATATATGTATATATATATATATATATATATATAATATATTTATATTAACCAACTTAGTGAAGTATCTACTTCTCTCTAACATTAGCTGTTTAGAATACTTGAAATTGTTTGCTATCGTTGGTAACTCAGCTGGGGTGACTCTCTTCTTCACATCTGGGAAACTGTTCCTTCTTATAAATTCTTAAGAGATTTTCTGGAGAGTTCAAAGTCTTTGGATATCTTTAGAGCTCTTCCCATGTGCTGTCATACTGATTCCATGGTTACGGGTTCATCATGATGCCTGCAATAAACAGCTGCCCTGGTTTCATCTTTTATCAGCATCCTAAAGTTTTTTGTCTTTTTTTTACAAGTTGTAAAATACTTTACAACTTACTCATCTTACAAATGGCATCCTGAAGCTTTTCTCCTAACTCCAGTGCAATTTTATATATTATTAATGCTGTGCTTTAGTCTCTCAGTATGTCTGACTCTTTGTGACCCCATGGACTGTAGCCCACCAGGCTCTTCTGTCCATGGGGATACTCCAGGCAAGAATACTGGAGTGAGTTGCCACACCCTCCTCCAGGGACTCTTCCCAACCCAGTAATCAAACCCAGATCTCTCGCACTGCAGGCGGATTCTTTACCACCTGAGCCACCAGGGAAGTTCCCATATTATTAATAATGGCTCTTTATCCAAACCGGTTGAGGCAAATGTTTCCAAACTACTGTTGGTCCTTTCACTTCATTTCTGTAGATTTTCTGCCTTTTTTTTCTAAAAGTCAAGAGAGAGAATATTACTTTTGTGAGCTGTTCCTTTTTTTATATTTCTCCATAATATGATATTAATAGTTAACTTTTTAAACTTCCAAAATTACTTAATATGCGCTTTATTATAAGATAGTCACTATTGTATGGATACAAACGACTAGCTTTCTATTTTTTCTTTTAATTAGCTACTTTAATAAATTTATCATTCTAGTTTTTAGTTGATTCATTCAGATTGCCAGGCTATTTAATCAGTAAACCTAAAATAATGATAGCTTTAGTTTCCTCATTCCAGCATTATTGGAAATATAAAAAATACTTCTATTAATTAAAAAAACTGGAAGTTGGCTTGTAAGGTCATTTTATATACTCATATAACCACTAGTAATCTAATTAGCTTAAAAGGTACCACATTATAGATTAAGAAGAACAGTTTATATGAAAAAATCTATAAGCTGATTTGACACTTTTTATTTTTTGATTGATTCATAAAATTTAAGAAGAGCCACTGGTGGGATTAAATGTTCATGTAATCTAGTGAGTTAAGTAATTATCAAGAGATAGACTTGATGTGAGCTTTGAACACTTAAATAAGATGAGAGATAGAAATTAAGGTTTCCTGGATTATGAAAACCTAGCTTCTCTTTCTCTATGTGGCATCAACCAGCCCTTCACCTGTACTCAGGGGAAGGTGGCCATGGTGTGGCTTGGTGCTGTGCTGGTTGGGGGCTGGAAATGCTCTGGGTACAGACAGATCAGAGAGACGTGGCTTAAACACACTGCTCTGTAGGTCAGTCATTTATGGGGATTTTCAGATTCATCTATGTTTGTTGTGGCAAACAATATCATGCAAATGAAGAAAAAAATATTAGAACCCTAGTATTTTCTTATCATCAAGATATGAAATTAGCCCTCAGTTCAGTTCAGTTCAGTCACTCAGTCATGTCTGACTCTTTGCGACCCCATGGACTGCAGCACTCCAGGCCTCCCTGTCCATCACCAACTCCTGGGACTTACTCAAACTCATGTCCATCAAGTCGATGATGCCATCCAACCATCTCATCCTCTGTCATCCCCTCCTCCCACTCTCAATCTTTCCCAGCATCAAGGTCTTTTCCAGTAAGTCAGTTCTTTTCATTAGGAGGCCATGGTATTGGAGCTTCAGCTTCAGCATCAGTCTTTCCAATGAACATTCAGGACTGATCTCCTTTAGGATGGAGTGGTCGGATCTCCTTGCAGTCCAGGGGACTCTCAAGAGTCTTCTAGAACCCCACAGTTCAAAAATATCAATTCTTTGGTGCTCAGCTTTCTTTATAGTCCAACTCTCACATCCATACATGACTACTGGAAATTAGCCTTAGTGAATCATAAATAACGATATTCAATGAGTATTTGCTAATTAATTTTGTAAACCCACAATAGAAAGAAGAGATACTGATTCTTTACTACTGCTTCCCTTTGGGATCATCAAGTCCTCTGGGATCTTCCTTTGGAAATGCCTCCTCCTGCTCCTCCATCTACCAGGTAGCGCACGGTCCCACAACGCAGTTCCTTTGCCCTTGAGTGTTGGTGGATTGTCCTCTCGATCTGGATTTCTGACTCCAGAATTATCTTCCAAAAATGAAACTCAGTCAAAGTCACACTCCTGCCCAAGAAACTTCTCTCTCTCCTTTAAAGTGAACTCTTAATTCTTCATCATCTCATAGAAAACAAAAATCAAATTTGACCACAATATACACTGTTAGCGTACTTCTTTCCCTGGGCAATTCATGCTTGAAGGGGGACCAAAATCTTGCAAAATGGAAGATGAGCATGGAATTACAACATGAAGTCAGGTGATGCATCCTAATTCAGTCTGACATCTGGCATTTATTTTTAGCCCTTTGGAAAACAGAGAAAAATAATTTCCTATGAAATTCTAGATGTGGAGAGGGAAAATAATTGTGTAGCTCTTCTTTAGCCATGTTTCGAAAAGAATAATTACTATACACGTTCCCATGTTTATCATAAATTGTGTTAACATTTTTATTGTTTCTCCCCTAAGTGAATGTGTGCCCTTGTGGAAATAACAAAAGAAAAACATAAGCCAAGTGTAAATTATTGCTGTATCTGCATTCATTAAATGCTGTTCAGAAATTAATAAAACTGAATCCTGATGGATTATGTCATAAATCTCATAAAACGGGGCTTTCTGGGAAACTTAACATCCATCCGACCCTCTACCCTTAGACCGATGTCTATGTCATGCTTTTTTTTCTGGCTTTCTTGTTTTTCCAACGTTGACTCAAAATATTTCTTCCAAGAACCAAGAATGCACCTATTTTCTGAAGAGTCCCATGATTGTTCGCAGCTCTGCTCACGTAGGTCATGAGGAATCTGTTTTCTATTCCTAGCGTCGTCGTAGTTCAAGGGCAGCTCAAGCGACAAATGCTCCGTGAAGATCTGATAGCGTGCTCATTCCATTCTCCCAAACACTCACTCGTGACACTCACTTTTGCAGTGTCTGGCTTATTGCCCACGTTAGGATTTGATGGAGAACAAGGGCTTTTTAGCTCATTTGTTTGTCCTTTAACACATCAAGTCACAGTAATACCTCTTGAGGAAGTACTAGATACATCTTCTTTAACTAAATGTAATCACTTTAAAGGAAATTTAAGTTTAGAATATTTTCCTGAGCAGCATATTTTATAATAAAAATGGGAAAAGAATCTGTAAAAGAATAGATAAACATGTGTTTAAAACTGAACCATTTTGCTCCACACCGCAAAGTCACACAGCGTTGTTAATCAGCTGAGCTCCACTGTAAAGTAGAAATTAAAAAGTAAGGTCACAGCCCTTGTGGCTAACCTGGTAAAGAATCTGCCTGCAGTGTGGGAGACCTGGGTTCGATCCCTGCATTGGAAGGTCTCCTGGAGAAGGGAAAGGCAGTATCCTGGCAGTATCCTGGCCTGGAGAATTCCAGGGACTGCGTCGTCCATGGGGTCACAAAGAGTCAGACAGGACTGAGCGACTTTCACTCACTTCACTAAAAATGCAAAAGCATTTCTGTTTTATTATTTTAAGGTGTTTTATTAATATTAATATGAGCATCTTCTAGAAAATTTTGAGATTTATTTGATTGCCTTAATTTATAAGCAAATAATTCAAGACTAGACTTGAAATGATATGGTTTGAACATAAATGTTCTAAATATTATATTAATATAAGTAAACTAAGTTTTTCATGGTAACAAGTACCTTACAGGGTTTCCCAGGTGGCTCGGAGGTAAAGAATCCGCCTGCCAATGCCAGAGACGCAGGTTTGATCCTTGGGTTGGGAAGACCCCCTGGAGAAGGAAATGGCAACCTGCTTTAGTATTCTTGCTTGGGAAATCCCATGGACAAAGGAGGCTGGCAGGCTACGGTGCCCAGGGGCGCCAAGAATCAGACATGACTGAGCAATTTACTGTGCACACAAGTACCTTATGATACTTCCTAAAACAAAAGCTGTCCATTACTGACTTCTGCTTTCTGTTAGGTTCAGGATGTGTCTGCATGAGGGTGGAGAGGACTGTGGCTCATTTATATTCCTGATGCGCCTGGTGCTGGCCCTCCCTGATACTGCTGATGAGTAGAGTGCTGGGCCAGGGCGAAGCCAGGCCTTGCTATAACAGCGGGCCCTTCTGTTCTCGGGCTGCCAGCTGGCTCTGCAGCCCAGGGTCAGCTCGGGCAGCATGTCTTGAACGATGTCAGTGAGGCTCTTACCCTGAGTGGCCTACGTGGGGGTGAGGCTATCTCCCTCCTCATGAAGTACAGAGTGGGGGCCTAGCTACAGCCAGTGGGAACAGTCATCACAGGCTCCATGCCCAGGACTTCCCTGGTGGTCCAGAGGCTAAGACGCAAAGCTCACACGGCAGGGGTCCCGAGTTCGACGCCTGATCAGGTAACTAGATCTCACATGCCAGAACTAAAGACTGCATCCCCAGTGCCTCTCGAAGAGCCTTCCTTCCTCAGCTAAGAGGAGCAGCCAAACATGCAGATACAGGAAATCCTAAAAGAAACAGGAAATAAACGTCATGTTCAGACATGCAAGGCCTCTTTCAGCCTTGTGGTTTCTTTGGTGTGTGTTGAAAACACCGCATCATTTCACGATTTAGAACAGTGGTCCTCACACTCTGGTATCTAACACCCGACAATCTGAGGTGAAGCTGACGTAATTATACTAGAAATAAAGTGCTCAATAGATGTAATGCCCTTGAATCATCCGTAAACTGCTCCACCACTGCTCCTGGTTTGTGGAAAAAGCTATCTTCCGTGAAACTAATCCTTAGTGTCAAAAAGGCTGGGGACCGTGCTTTAAAGCGCTGCCACTATGTGGATGCTCTGACTAGGTTTCTATCGCTTCACAATGTCCATTTGAAAAGTCAGGGGCGAGGAAAGTTCAGAAAGCTGGAAAGCAGAACAGGAAAAGATGAGAGGGCTTTCACCCCGGTTGCTGAGCTATGCCCGGCGATGCTGCCTTTGCTGCACGTGTATTCGGAAGCAGCCCATCAGATTTGTTCTACTGGACTGGGTCCTGGTTTTGCCCCATGAATGGAGCTACAGATTGAAAACAGAGAATCTGATAGGAATCCTTAGAGGGATCCCTGCAGCTTCGATATTTGCTTCAAGTTTCATCTACAATTTTTAAGATCTATTTTATCAAATAAAAATATGCAAACTGGAAATATAACTCTGTCTGACTTTATGACATTGTGTCATGTCATTAATATAAAGCCCTAGTGGAGTGCTGTTTAGTGCGGATGCTGGCAAAGTCACGTTCAGCTGCATTAGCTCAGTCTCATGATAGAAAGAGAGAATTCACAGACATCCCCTTCTTCCTAACTGCCCTCCGCCCTCATCCAAGGGAGTTCTCCTGACTTGAAAGAACTGATCTGCCTTCTTATTTCCTTTGTGAGCACGAGGTACTGAGAGACATAAATCTCTCCTAGCTCAATGATATGCATTTTTACAGAGTAGATTCTCATTTAACAGAAAAAAAAATGCAAAAGGATAGATACTATAGTATAACCAAGGATGCAAAGCTAAAGCATTTACGTAACAGGTTAAAATGAACCCATGGCTTGCTTGGCTTGATGATAGGAATATATATAAAACAAGAAAAAAACCCCTCATTTAAACAAAATGCCAAATAAGTGAGGCTTTCAGATAGCTTAATTTTCCTCCCTTGGTTTGGAATATCTCTTTAAGAAGTGAACATCTAGTCTTTGGGGCATTAGAGGGTCCTTAAAGCACAGAGGCACCTTGGGCAGTCAAGGGGAAGCGTGGACAGGGCCTGGACTGGGCAGGGCATGTCGAGCTCGTCCTGGAATAAGAAAGGATGCAGGGCTTCACACGGTAATGTGAAGTGGGGCCTTTGACATACACAGGGGGTTGCCCATGAAGGAGGGTCTAGGGGCAGAGATGTAAAAATTATTTTCATAGATGTGACCTTCTGGAGAAAAAGAATAGATGGATAAAACCCTAGGGACAATCAAAAAGGCTGTAAGTTAAGCCAAATGAAGCACAAGCCAAGGACTCCAAGGGGAGAAGTTTTGTTTTAAATTAGATGTTGTATCATAAGCCTACAGAAAGCCAACAGAAAGTCACTACCAAATATCCAGAGTCAGGACTGCAATGTGACCTATGGGTATTTCAGTAATAAAAGTGTGAGGATCTCAGAGGAATCAGCTTCAGTAAAGAGAAACGGCTGTAAAAGTAAGATACTGGTTTCAAGGTGAGGAACCAGCAACCTTCTTCGGGTGTGGGGACATCATTAGAAATGTAGAGACAAGGAGTGAAGGCAGCGCCAGCTCAGCGTGGGTCCTAACAGAAGAGAGAAGGAATATTTCACATGATTGTTCTTCAAATAATGTAATGAAGGGGTTTTTACAAAGGTGTGAAGGGAAAGTGGGAAAAGTCATACCTGCAGATTTTCACAGTGGGTCCTGCCATCCCCAAGACTGGAGAATGTTTAATGAAACCAAGAGACTGGTGAGGAGAAGGGCCACTGCCAGCAGCTGCAGGTTTTAATGGAGGAATTGGCTGGGCTATGGAGACTGGAAAGGAAATAAGCATATCCCGAGCCTTCTTCCTTCCCTCCCTCTGATTTCCATTGACTAAGCTCGTTGAGAAACAGGTAGATTCCCAGGGCATGGAGCAGATGGAGAAGGGTAGAGGGTTGGTCTGGAGTGATCCAGCGCATGCTTTTGAGGGTTTCCCTGGTGGTTCAGATGGTTAAGAACTCACCTGCCAATGTAAGACATGGGTTCGATCCCTGGGTGGGAAAGATCCCCTGCAGAAGGAAATGGCAACCACTCCAGTATTCTTGCCTGGAAAATTCCAAGGACTGAGAAGCCTGGCAAGATATAGTCCATGGGGTTGCAAAGAGTTGGACACTACTGAGCAACCAACACACACACAAAGAAAAGTATGCTTTCTTAGAATGGAAAAAACTACAATTTTGATCACAGGATGTCCCAAGTCAGAGAAAAGATTGAGGCTACTGAGAAAAGTGGGTTGGCCCCTTGGTATGCTGGAGCCACAGGCTACAGCTCATGAGAGACAATAGCTTAAATAAAACTCTGAACTGATTTTAAACGTGGGGAACATAAAATCAAGTAGAGTGAGGATATTCATGCCACAGAAATTGACAAGCACGTCATGACTCTGATCACTGCCCCCGGCCTGGAAAGTCAACTTCAGCAGCAACTGTGACTGTAAGAATTTCTCAGAGTTCTGGGAACTTTGAGCGGTATGGACGGTGCAGGCTCTCTTTTACCTTCTTGGGTTTTGGGAAAAGCTGATGGCATAGGGAATTAGGTGAAAATTAGATCATGGCTGTCAAAGACAGGAGAGAATGAAAGGGAAAAATACTAAAAATACAATAAAACCAGATGTTTACCAGGTTCAAGTCTCCATTACTACGCGGCAAATAGGTTGATCAGTACCATCCTTCTAGAGTATATATACACATTTATATATGATATTAGCTTTTCTCTCTCTGACTTACTTCACACGGTATAGTAGGCTCTGGGCTCATCCACCTCATTAGAATGGACTCAAATGTGTCCCTTTTCATGGCTTGAGTAATATTCCATTGTATATATGTACCAGGACCTCTTTATCCATTCACTGAAAGAAATACTTTACCAAATGCAAAATGGATGTGTGTGCTAAGTTGCTTCAGTTGTGCCCAGCTCCTTGTGACACCATGGACTGTAGCCTGCCAGGCTCCTCTATTAACAGGATTCTCCAGATAGGATATTGGAATAGGTTGTGATAACTTCCTCCAGGGAATCTTCCTGACCCAGGGATCAAAGTTGGGTCTCTTGCAAATCTTGCCTTGCAGGCTGATTCTTAACTGCTGAGACACCAGTGATGCCTGTAACATGGATAGCCAGTGGGAATTTGCTTTATGATGCAGGGAGCTCAAATCCAGTGTGCTGTGACAACCCAGAAGTGTGGGATCGGATGGAAGGTGGAAGGAGGTTCAAGAGGTAGAGACATACGCACAGCTGCGGTTGATTCATGTTGGTGTATGGCGTAACCAGCCAATATCATAAAGCAGCCATCTTACCATTTAAAAATAAATCCAGTTTTTACAAGTTTGAAAATAGCTTCTATGTATAGCTCTATGCTTGTTAGTGTTTGCAACATTTATTCCAAAATAGTCTTGTCGCATCCAGGGCTTTTATGAGCAGGTAAGAGGTCATCATCTTAAATGAGTAAGAGTGAAACCTTCTTTCACAAGACTTCGCATCTGATCAGCCTCCCAACCTCAATCATCAGCTGCACCACTAGCCAGAAAATTCTTCACCCTGAAGCCTTGGGGGCTGTTTTAATCTCCTGGCAGACATCAAGTCTAAGACAGAGCCATATGGTGCAGGCAGAATAGTAGTCCCTGGAGATGACTACATCTTGGTTCCCAGAACTTCACACGCCAGAAGGACTTTGCAGATGTTACTGAAGTGAAGAAGATGGGGAGATGATCCTGGAATATCCCACTGAGCCTAACTGAATCCCTTGAATTATGGCTTCTCTCAGGTAAGACCAGAGAAAGAGGTGTGACAAGAGAAACAAAGTTAGAGAAACGCTGCTTGGCAACTTTGCTGATGGACAAAGAGTCCACGAACCAAAGATTCTGAGACTGTGCTGCGCTGTGCTGGGCTTAGTTTGTTCAGCCGTGTCTGACTTTGTGACCCCATGGACTGTAGCCCACCAGGCTCCCCTGTCCATGGGTTTCTCCAGGCAAGAATACTGGAAGTTGGTTGCCATGCCCTCCTCGAGGGGATCTTCCCAATGCAAGGATCAAACTCAAGTCTCCCACATTGCAGGCAGATTCTTTACCAGCTGAGCCACCAGGGAAACCTGAATGACTTTTAGAAGCAATGAAAAATGAAGTCCCAGGAGAAAGGAGTCATCCTGCGGACACCTTAAGTTAGCTCAGTGACCCATGTGTCTGGCCCACAGAACTGTATTACAGTAAATTAGTTGTTTAAGCCACTGAATTTATTGTGATCTGTTATGGAGGGAATAGAATATGAATGTCCACAATTCACTTTCCCTGCAGATTTCATATTCCTATTTCCTCACCCAGTGTTGCTGCTCTGATCTAAGACCTGCACTGATCCTGGCAGCTTCCCTCCCTGATCGAGTTTAAAGGGGTTAATACAAAACACCCGGAGCTGTTTCAGTGGCAGGAAGAGCCATTGGCAGACAAGGTACTTTGCACCAGAGACGGGATCTGGGGAGAGCTGATGACACAGCCTCAGTGCAAAGATGCCTGTCAGATTATGTACCTGCAAACATCTTTACCTTTCACCTGTCCTTCTCACTGGACAGCTGTGCTAGGGAAGCAGGGGTCAGTCTGTCACCTCCCCCAGACCTTCATTCTTGGAGAAGCACAAAGCTGTTTTTCAATGTTCTCACGAACAGACCTCTAGATGTCTGACAGTCTGTGTTCAAACCCCAGCTTGACAGCTTCCAGGCTGTGTGGCTTTGGGCAAGTGAATCAAAATACTTATTGTAATTTCATTTCCTCATTTATCAAATGGGCCAACGGCAGGACATCCACAAGCAAGTTAATGTCATGCTCATTTACTCAACCAGCAGAAGGTCGGTATCTGGGCTTCCCTGGTGGCTCAGCAGTAGAGAATCTGCCTGCAGTACAGGAGACACTAGAGATGTGGGTCTGATCCTGGGTCAGGAAGATCCCCTGGAGGAGGAAGCGGCAGCCCACTTCAGTCTTCTTCCTGGAAAATCCCATGGACAGAGGAGCTGGGTGGGCTACAGTCCATGGGGTTGCACAGAGTTGGACACTACTGAAAAGACTGAACACACACTTACACTCAAGCCTAATACATACTAGGGACTTGCTGGGCACCCAGGAACCATCATGTACAGAGGAACGAAAACACCCCAGATAAAGAACTTATGTAGGTAAAACCTACTGATGTGCAAGGGTGGAGAGTGAGGGCTTACCTGGTGTTAATAACAAACATATAGCTGGATTGATTTTTTAGTAAAAATATGAAAACTTTTAATAAAATGTAAAATTATGGAATTAGTCTCCTCATCGCACTTAAAAGTTCTGGGAACTTGAAACCCAGCAAGTGCGTGACCTCTGAAATATCTTCATGAGATTCTCACTGAGACCTCAGCTGAGCTGACAAACAGAAGCTTGGGAAATGGATGTCTGAAGGGCAATTATAGAATTCCTCTTTGTGGATGGAAAATTGGATAATCCAGGGTTCTGAGCCTGAACTTCAAATACTCTTGAGAAAAGTAACCAGTCTATAAAAGAATGTAACTGTCAATTCCCATACTGCAGTGGAAATATGCCCACTGGGAAAATTCAGCAAGGACCGATTAGCATTTTACAATGAATTGCAGTTTACAAATGCATTCTAAATTTGTCTATCACCCAGGGATCCTTGTACCCCAAGACGGTGAAACAGCAGGATGCCTTCTGATTCTGAGACAACCACTGTCCCTTTGCCTGACTTGGGCTCCTGCCAAGCAGGCTTCCATAAGCAGCATTTATGCTAAAGCAAATGGCTCTGAGTTCACCAGCCCAGCTGGGTTTGTACAGCTTCTCTACATTTTAAGTGATCACCACACTCACCTCATACACACTCATACATGTGTGTTTCATAGGCAGAGACACAGCAAAAGATATCTATGTGTGCATTTGTTTTAAAATCTTTTAAGACATATAGTAAAAAGCAGAGACATTACTTGGTCAACAAAGGTCTGTCTAGTCAAGGCTAGGGTTTTTCCAGTGGTCATGTATGGATGTGAGAGTTGGACTATAAAGAAAGCTGAGCGCCAAAGAATTGATGCTTTTGAACTGTGGTGCTGGAGAAGACTCTTGACAGTCCCTTGGACTGCAAATGGATCCAATCAGTCCATTCTAAAGGAAATAAGTCCTGGGTGTTCATTGGGAGGACTGATGCTGAAGCTGAAACTCCAATACTTTGGCCACCTGATATGAAGAGCTGACTCATTTGAAAACACCCTGATGCTGGGAAAGATTGAGGACAGGAGGAGAAGGGGACAACAGAGGGTGAGATGGTTGGATGGCATCAGCGACTCAGTGGACATGGGTTGGGGTAAACTCCAGGAGTTGGTGATGGACAGGGAGGCCTGGTGTGCTGTGGTTCATGGGGTCGCAAAGAGTCGGACACGACTGAGCAACTGAACTGAACTGAACTGAAGACATATATTCTTAACTTCCCAGCTGGTGCTAGTGGTGAAGAACCCACCTGCCAATGCAGGAGATGTAAGCAACACAGGTTCAACCCCTGGGTCGGGAAGATCCCCTAGAGAAGGACATGGCAACCCACTCCAGTATTCTTGCCTGGAGGATCCTTGCCGTGGACAGAGGAGCCTGGTGGACTACAATCCAAAGGATCATAAAAAGTCGGACGTGACTGAAGTGACTTAGCACAGCCCAAGACATGTATTCAATTTTAAATAGTTTAAATGTTTGGTGAAGATTAAGTAGGAATTTGAAATATGGTTGGTGTTTAGTTTAGAACCTGCTAAAAATACGTTTGTGCTCAGATGGCCACATTTCATGTCACCGCATCAGTGCACCCTCTGAGGTTCACTTGCAGCTGGTTACTTACCAGTGTAAAATATGAGCAACTTGAGTCCTTCGTAAGAGTATCTCTGACATCTTTTAACTGCTTCACTATCCTTCCCTGAATATAAAGCACTGGTCTTGTGCTCAAGGTTTCCTTCTATCCCTGGATTTAGAATTTGGAGACACATGTGCACTGTAAACATTGCAAGAGTCCCACACCTCGAGTGAGTGCAGGAAGGAGCAGGGCTCATATAACAACGGAATTGCCGGAGTCTCGATGAAATCTCAGTTCCATGGTACAGTCATAGCGATAAGCAGACGGTTACATAGACTTATCTAACAGCCGATCATTTCTTCGTCCACCTGATGGGGCCAAGCTAAGGATCAAGGCGGAAGGATGAGCAGAGGAGTGTGTGCGGGGAGTGTGCATACACACCAGTGTTCGTACGCGTTTATGTGTGTATACGTGCACATCTGTGTCTGCAAGTGTGTAGTAGACACATCCTTCTGTCTTTTGCTCTGTCTTTCCAGCCACACATTTCTTTTGCTTAAGGATCACGTGATAAAACTGCCAAAAATCTTCTAAAAGAGCTCTAGTTATTCTCACCCACACATGCAGCCGGTAAACACCTGGATCTGGCACCAGTGGCCTTCTCTACATGGACGCCATCAGAGCATCCTTGTGGTGTGACACAGGGCGTCACGGAGTGGATGGGAAGGAAACAAACATCCCTGAGCAATTGCCGCCGTCAATTCTTCTTATCTAATCTTTACAAAACTCTCATTTAGAAGTTTGGTTTGAGGCTGAGTTCTAGAACTCTTGCAATGCAGGAAACCCGGGTTTGATTCCCGGGTTGGGAAGATCCCCTGGAGAAGAGAATGGCTACCCACTCCAGCATTCTTGAGCTACCCAGTGGCTCAGTTGGTAAAGAATCCTCCTGCAGTTTGGGAGACCTGGGTTTGATCCCTGAGTTGGGAAGATCCCCTGGAGAAGAGAATGGCTGCCCACTCCAGTATTCTGGCCTGGAGACTGACTGACTTTCACTCTCACTTTATAGAGCTCTGAGCCTGGGTTTCCTTGTCTATTTAACAGCAGTAGCAATCATTTTCCTGCCTGGATAAGATGGAGGATGAGGTAATGGATGGACAGTGCCTTCTTAGTGCCATAATATATCTAGTGATGCCTGTGTGCCCTGCCTGAACCCCTGGGTGCTGTGTGCAGTGATACCTTAGATCCTGGGAAGGGGCAGAGCAGGATCCTTTTCCCTCTGGGTTTGAACCAGAAGGAATCTCTAGAAAGGGTCTCAGATAAGCCCCTGGGCTGACCTGAGGATGCCATGTGGATAAGAAATGACTGCAACCAGGGGAGTGAGCCAAGACTTGGAAGTGAAGCAGAATCTGGAAGGACCAAGTGGGCTTGGAAGCACGCAACAGGCTGGGTGATCACAGAGCGTGAGACGGGGGCTGGATCTTCCCCAGGGGGCATGTCAGACTGACTCAGAGGAACCAAGTCAGGGGCAGGTTTTCTCCCAGCAGTTGGTAACACTGATCCTCACTTCCAAGCTCAGTTCCTCCTACATAAGGGATCCGTTCTCATGCAGCCAGGGCAGGATAAAAATTCTAGTCAAGAGAATTGCAGGTTTGAGCGGACCTGCTGGCGACTGTTCTGCTGTCTTGTCACAGGACACTCACCCTGCCCTTCAGATCTCATGCCCTGTCTGAAAACCTGGTCTTCTCTTCTGTGTCCTGTCTTGCGGGGTGTCCAGAGCCAGGCACTAACGCCTCTAAGTCCATGCTGAGCTGCACCTTACCCTTTGTGCTGTGACAGATGACATTCAGCACAAAAAAATCTCAGCGGTGCCTGACGGCGCACTTACCCATTCACTCGCCCTTGGCTTTGATTTAGTGCAAACGGCTTCTTTTTCGCCTCTTTTGTTTTTCTTGGAAGAAACTTTTTTAGCGAGTCTCTCACTGCGCACCTCTTCTGAGGCTGCCTTTTGGAGCTGCTGCTCCCAGCTTCTCGTCTGCATTCACACTTAGTGTGTGCCTGGGGTCAATCACTCAATCGTGTCCCACTCTTTTTGACCCCACGGACTGTAGACTGCCAGGCTCTTCATCTGCCCATGGGATTTCCCAGGCAAGAATACTGGAGTGGGTGGTCGTTTCATACTTTGAAACATTTCAAGCCTTTGAAATTGGTCATCAGAGGGCCTCAGGTGACAGCTGACAGACCTGAAGCCTGGAGAGTGACCTCTTCACAAGTCTGGGGCCGCCTGGACCCAGTGCAAGCTCTGCTTGCCTGCTCTTTGTTCCTGAGCAGAGAGATGAGTTTCCTGAAGCCAGCGGCCACATGTTGGACACAGTGGCTTGGATCCAGTTCTACAGAGAGCACTGAGATCTCTCTCTGAAAGATCTCCTATTCTTAGGCTACTTCACGCTCTCGATTAGGACCATTCACTCCATCTTTATGAGCAAATGGCTCTGAGTTCACCAGCCCAGCTGGGTTTGTACAGCTTCTCTACATTTTAAGTGATCACCACACTCACCTCATACACACTCATACATGTGTGTTTCATAGGCAGAGACACAGCAAAAGATATCTATGTGTGCATTTGTTTTAAAATCTTTTAAGACATATAGTAAAAAGCAGAGACATTACTTGGTCAACAAAGGTCTGTCTAGTCAAGGCTAGGGTTTTTCCAGTGGTCATGTATGGATGTGAGAGTTGGACTATAAAGAAAGCTGAGCGCCAAAGAATTGATGCTTTTGAACTGTGGTGCTGGAGAAGACTCTTGACAGTCCCTTGGACTGCAAATGGATCCAATCAGTCCATTCTAAAGGAAATAAGTCCTGGGTGTTCATTGGGAGGACTGATGCTGAAGCTGAAACTCCAATACTTTGGCCACCTGATATGAAGAGCTGACTCATTTGAAAACACCCTGATGCTGGGAAAGATTGAGGACAGGAGGAGAAGGGGACAACAGAGGGTGAGATGGTTGGATGGCATCAGCGACTCAGTGGACATGGGTTGGGGTAAACTCCAGGAGTTGGTGATGGACAGGGAGGCCTGGTGTGCTGTGGTTCATGGGGTCGCAAAGAGTCGGACACGACTGAGCAACTGAACTGAACTGAACTGAAGACATATATTCTTAACTTCCCAGCTGGTGCTAGTGGTGAAGAACCCACCTGCCAATGCAGGAGATGTAAGCAACACAGGTTCAACCCCTGGGTCGGGAAGATCCCCTAGAGAAGGACATGGCAACCCACTCCAGTATTCTTGCCTGGAGGATCCTTGCCGTGGACAGAGGAGCCTGGTGGACTACAATCCAAAGGATCATAAAAAGTCGGACGTGACTGAAGTGACTTAGCACAGCCCAAGACATGTATTCAATTTTAAATAGTTTAAATGTTTGGTGAAGATTAAGTAGGAATTTGAAATATGGTTGGTGTTTAGTTTAGAACCTGCTAAAAATACGTTTGTGCTCAGATGGCCACATTTCATGTCACCGCATCAGTGCACCCTCTGAGGTTCACTTGCAGCTGGTTACTTACCAGTGTAAAATATGAGCAACTTGAGTCCTTCGTAAGAGTATCTCTGACATCTTTTAACTGCTTCACTATCCTTCCCTGAATATAAAGCACTGGTCTTGTGCTCAAGGTTTCCTTCTATCCCTGGATTTAGAATTTGGAGACACATGTGCACTGTAAACATTGCAAGAGTCCCACACCTCGAGTGAGTGCAGGAAGGAGCAGGGCTCATATAACAACGGAATTGCCGGAGTCTCGATGAAATCTCAGTTCCATGGTACAGTCATAGCGATAAGCAGACGGTTACATAGACTTATCTAACAGCCGATCATTTCTTCGTCCACCTGATGGGGCCAAGCTAAGGATCAAGGCGGAAGGATGAGCAGAGGAGTGTGTGCGGGGAGTGTGCATACACACCAGTGTTCGTACGCGTTTATGTGTGTATACGTGCACATCTGTGTCTGCAAGTGTGTAGTAGACACATCCTTCTGTCTTTTGCTCTGTCTTTCCAGCCACACATTTCTTTTGCTTAAGGATCACGTGATAAAACTGCCAAAAATCTTCTAAAAGAGCTCTAGTTATTCTCACCCACACATGCAGCCGGTAAACACCTGGATCTGGCACCAGTGGCCTTCTCTACATGGACGCCATCAGAGCATCCTTGTGGTGTGACACAGGGCGTCACGGAGTGGATGGGAAGGAAACAAACATCCCTGAGCAATTGCCGCCGTCAATTCTTCTTATCTAATCTTTACAAAACTCTCATTTAGAAGTTTGGTTTGAGGCTGAGTTCTAGAACTCTTGCAATGCAGGAAACCCGGGTTTGATTCCCGGGTTGGGAAGATCCCCTGGAGAAGAGAATGGCTACCCACTCCAGCATTCTTGAGCTACCCAGTGGCTCAGTTGGTAAAGAATCCTCCTGCAGTTTGGGAGACCTGGGTTTGATCCCTGAGTTGGGAAGATCCCCTGGAGAAGAGAATGGCTGCCCACTCCAGTATTCTGGCCTGGAGACTGACTGACTTTCACTCTCACTTTATAGAGCTCTGAGCCTGGGTTTCCTTGTCTATTTAACAGCAGTAGCAATCATTTTCCTGCCTGGATAAGATGGAGGATGAGGTAATGGATGGACAGTGCCTTCTTAGTGCCATAATATATCTAGTGATGCCTGTGTGCCCTGCCTGAACCCCTGGGTGCTGTGTGCAGTGATACCTTAGATCCTGGGAAGGGGCAGAGCAGGATCCTTTTCCCTCTGGGTTTGAACCAGAAGGAATCTCTAGAAAGGGTCTCAGATAAGCCCCTGGGCTGACCTGAGGATGCCATGTGGATAAGAAATGACTGCAACCAGGGGAGTGAGCCAAGACTTGGAAGTGAAGCAGAATCTGGAAGGACCAAGTGGGCTTGGAAGCACGCAACAGGCTGGGTGATCACAGAGCGTGAGACGGGGGCTGGATCTTCCCCAGGGGGCATGTCAGACTGACTCAGAGGAACCAAGTCAGGGGCAGGTTTTCTCCCAGCAGTTGGTAACACTGATCCTCACTTCCAAGCTCAGTTCCTCCTACATAAGGGATCCGTTCTCATGCAGCCAGGGCAGGATAAAAATTCTAGTCAAGAGAATTGCAGGTTTGAGCGGACCTGCTGGCGACTGTTCTGCTGTCTTGTCACAGGACACTCACCCTGCCCTTCAGATCTCATGCCCTGTCTGAAAACCTGGTCTTCTCTTCTGTGTCCTGTCTTGCGGGGTGTCCAGAGCCAGGCACTAACGCCTCTAAGTCCATGCTGAGCTGCACCTTACCCTTTGTGCTGTGACAGATGACATTCAGCACAAAAAAATCTCAGCGGTGCCTGACGGCGCACTTACCCATTCACTCGCCCTTGGCTTTGATTTAGTGCAAACGGCTTCTTTTTCGCCTCTTTTGTTTTTCTTGGAAGAAACTTTTTTAGCGAGTCTCTCACTGCGCACCTCTTCTGAGGCTGCCTTTTGGAGCTGCTGCTCCCAGCTTCTCGTCTGCATTCACACTTAGTGTGTGCCTGGGGTCAATCACTCAATCGTGTCCCACTCTTTTTGACCCCACGGACTGTAGACTGCCAGGCTCTTCATCTGCCCATGGGATTTCCCAGGCAAGAATACTGGAGTGGGTGGTCGTTTCATACTTTGAAACATTTCAAGCCTTTGAAATTGGTCATCAGAGGGCCTCAGGTGACAGCTGACAGACCTGAAGCCTGGAGAGTGACCTCTTCACAAGTCTGGGGCCGCCTGGACCCAGTGCAAGCTCTGCTTGCCTGCTCTTTGTTCCTGAGCAGAGAGATGAGTTTCCTGAAGCCAGCGGCCACATGTTGGACACAGTGGCTTGGATCCAGTTCTACAGAGAGCACTGAGATCTCTCTCTGAAAGATCTCCTATTCTTAGGCTACTTCACGCTCTCGATTAGGACCATTCACTCCATCTTTATGCGGTCTATCTACCACCAGCTGCGTGTCTCAGACATGAGCATCCTGGAGGACTAGCTCTCCCAGGTACCTCTTGTCGAATGCTTCATTGTAGATGGAGGATCAAGACAGGTAGGACCTCGATAACACTGACAACTTCTTTAAGGGCTTTGGCCAAAAGTAACTCTTAGTGGAGCGTGCTCCTCTCCTACTTACAGCTGCAGCCGCTGTTCTAAGAAGTCGCTCTCAGGTGAGCTCTGGAGGCCCTGTTGCAGACTGCTATACACCAATTACTTCTGATTTTTAGGACAAGAATTCAGCTTCACAGCACAACTGAGCCCGGGCTGTGAGCTCAGAAATCCTACATCACTCCGCTAACTGCAATTTAACTTAAAACTCCAACTTTTTAAGTTAAAAAAAAATTACCATGAATTAAAAAAAAAAATCTTGCCCAAATTTGAATAAGTTTTTCTCAGTCCTGAATAAGGGATAGTAGTTTATTTTCTACGTTTTTAGCATGAGAACTCTAATGATGGAGGGTAATCTATCTGAGTTTCAGGTGTGGAGAAGAGCCAAGAGTTGCTAACTGGGTATATAGTCTTGATATAATTGTGTTTTGCTTGATTTCTTTGAAATTTACTCTCTTTTTTCCCCTAAGAAAACTATCTTTTCAACCCCTTTGCTTTGTGTCTGCAAATCTCAGTGACTCGAGAACATAAAGGGAATTGATTCAAAAGTTTTAGAAAACTTTGTGGAGAGGCTATCGTTCCGCTGGACTCCTTTGTCGAGTGCCTGAACCTGATCCCACTCTCTGAAAGGAGTGTGAGGGAGCCTCTGCCCCATGACGTTTTCAGGGAGTGATGTTGAAAGAACAAACCCTACCATCCTCAAATTCGTCATTGTTTTGCAGAGTACTTTTTCCTAAAGTTTCTCATAAATTCTTTGTATGTAAACTTGCCTCACCAGCCAAGAAACTGTTCAATTTCCATGAGGTTAAATGATTTCCCCAAAGACTATTAAATCTTAATCCAATCTCAGTAGAACAATCTCATTCTATTGAATTCATCACACGTTGAATTCAAACGTTTCCAAGTTTTAATTGAAGGTACCTATGGAGCAGGATGATTTTCTGTTCATCGAGTTGAAAGAAAACTCTTTCAGTTTCAAAATGTTGGAAAATATTTAAGCTTCTCATTCTTATCTTATTTAGATATGTGATTGGTTTAATATACTGTGATGCTGAAGCTAGTAGTAAATCAGATGCATAAATTCCAGGCCTTAAACTAACCTAAATATTAAAAGTCTATTTTAGAAAGCCTATATGGTATATTTAGGACATAGTATTTGCAAAATACAACCTTGAGACAGGGATGACTGCATTCTCTTTCTACTGGTCCTCTTTGTTGTTACTGGTGAAGCACTGAGTCGTGTCTGATTCTTGGTGACCTCATGGACTGTCGCCTGCCAGGCTCCTCCGTCCACGAGATTCTCCAGACAAGAATGCTGAAGTGGGTTGTTATTTCCTTCTCCAGGGATCGTCCCAACCCCGGGATCAAACCAGTGTCTCCTGCAGTGGCAGGCAGATCCTACACCACTCTGCCACCAGGGAAGCCCCAAAACAACAACAACAAAAATATAACCTTAAAAACCATGATTGGATTCTCTCTTTGTTGGCCCTGAAGTGAAGTGAAAGTGGCTCAGTCGTTTCCGACTCTTTGTGACCCCAAGGACTATACAGTCCATGGAATTCTCCAGGCCAGAATACTGGAGTGAGTAGCCTTTCCATTCTCCAGGGGATCTTCCCACATCACGGGCATATTCTTTACCAGCTGAGCCACAAGAGAAGACCCCTTTGTTGGCCGGGGTAGAAAAAAAAAAAAAAAACGCTGGACTCCTTTGTCGAGTGCCTGAACCTGATCCCACTCTCTGAAAGGAGTGTGAGGGAGCCTCTGCCCCATGACGTTTTCAGGGAGTGATGTTGAAAGAACAAACCCTACCATCCTCAAATTCGTCATTGTTTTGCAGAGTACTTTTTCCTAAAGTTTCTCATAAATTCTTTGTATGTAAACTTGCCTCACCAGCCAAGAAACTGTTCAATTTCCATGAGGTTAAATGATTTCCCCAAAGACTATTAAATCTTAATCCAATCTCAGTAGAACAATCTCATTCTATTGAATTCATCACACGTTGAATTCAAACGTTTCCAAGTTTTAATTGAAGGTACCTATGGAGCAGGATGATTTTCTGTTCATCGAGTTGAAAGAAAACTCTTTCAGTTTCAAAATGTTGGAAAATATTTAAGCTTCTCATTCTTATCTTATTTAGATATGTGATTGGTTTAATATACTGTGATGCTGAAGCTAGTAGTAAATCAGATGCATAAATTCCAGGCCTTAAACTAACCTAAATATTAAAAGTCTATTTTAGAAAGCCTATATGGTATATTTAGGACATAGTATTTGCAAAATACAACCTTGAGACAGGGATGACTGCATTCTCTTTCTACTGGTCCTCTTTGTTGTTACTGGTGAAGCACTGAGTCGTGTCTGATTCTTGGTGACCTCATGGACTGTCGCCTGCCAGGCTCCTCCGTCCACGAGATTCTCCAGACAAGAATGCTGAAGTGGGTTGTTATTTCCTTCTCCAGGGATCGTCCCAACCCCGGGATCAAACCAGTGTCTCCTGCAGTGGCAGGCAGATCCTACACCACTCTGCCACCAGGGAAGCCCCAAAACAACAACAACAAAAATATAACCTTAAAAACCATGATTGGATTCTCTCTTTGTTGGCCCTGAAGTGAAGTGAAAGTGGCTCAGTCGTTTCCGACTCTTTGTGACCCCAAGGACTATACAGTCCATGGAATTCTCCAGGCCAGAATACTGGAGTGAGTAGCCTTTCCATTCTCCAGGGGATCTTCCCACATCACGGGCATATTCTTTACCAGCTGAGCCACAAGAGAAGACCCCTTTGTTGGCCGGGGTAGAAAAAAAAAAAAAAACAGGCTATGGAAGCCATGTGGTTACATACACTTCAAAAATAGATTTCATTTTGCAGGAGCTGGGAGGATGGTAAAGGATTTTGAATGAGCAGAGCTGAGAGCTCCAGGAAAGCACCTGCTCTTTGCACATTGGAGCAGCAATGTGCTGTTTCCCATTTGGGAGGCGTGTCAAGGGACACTCTTTCGAACACCAGTGCCTATCCAGATGCAAAGTAGCCCCTTAAAGGAAATCACTGATGACTCGGGGCACGACAGGCATTCCAGGGTGGCTTTGAGGAGGCGCTGAGTCAGAGAGTGTGGAGAATGACAGGGATCCAGCCAGATTGCTGTGGGTGAGAATTTCACTGATACTCAGCCTAGTTCTTCAAGTGGAGGCCGTCTTTGCTCTAAGGAAGCATCGTGTGCTATCCTCCAGAATCCCGGCTGCACACGTGTAGTGTTCTGTCTTGTGAGTCCCAGTCCTGTACAGTGTTATCCCACCACAGACGCTATCTGCCCCTGCTGGAAAACACAAAATCCGTTCTATTAACCACCCCTCCAATTTCCCTGTATGTTGCAGTCATCATCATTTTCTCCAAGTCATCCCAACTCCAAGTGCTAAGTCATGCCTTAATCATTCTTGCACTTGGCCAGCTAATCAGTACCCATGTATTGTCATTTGTATCTAAAGGCCCTTTCAGGCTCATTAGCTCACCCAAGTCGGTTAGCCCAAATGTGGGTAACACATTCACTAGGCTTCCTAGGTGAAGCAGTGGTAAAGAATGGCCCTACCAGTACAAGAGATGTAAGACATAGAGTTTGATCCCTGGGTCAGAAAGATCCCCTGGAGAAGGAAATGGCAACCCACTCCGGTATTCTTGTCCATTACAAGGACAAAGGAGCCTCGGGGCTACAGTCCATGGGGTTGCAAAGAGCTGGACATGACTGAGCGACTGTGCGCACCCACATTCAGCACTGTTCATCTCAAAGGTAAGATACTTGCTGTCATATCCAGTATTCACGTGTTAGAGCATGAACTATTCCCAGTCTGTCTATCTTATTCCTCTCGTTTCCTCAAATAGATCAAACTTCCTGTCCTTGCACCCTTACTAAATGAGTGACCCCTGGGGGATGACCGTTATCAGTCCTGGTTTATAAATCACAACTCTGACCCACATTAATGGGTGACATTCAACCAGTTACTTGAGCTCTCCAGCACAGCAAAACCACGTGTGACCCGTCAGTCATCCTTCCCACTCCAAAACGAATTGGTCCCCCCTCGTCCACCACTCCTGTTCCAAACAGGTCAGCTCTTGGGGTCCCACCACCTCACCCCAGGCTCCATCCAGGCGTCTGTTACTGCACACCTGTGCCCACCATCCACCTCCTCCAGGGCCTCTGTTGCCTGGAACAGCACTGTTCAGGATAAATATAAAGTTGAGTGAGCTGTGTCACATTCTCTTTTTGCGCCATGTGGCTGAAATCCACTGTGTTTTTCAAAGACAGCAAATGTTAATTCAGACTGGCCCCAGTTCAGGTGCTCAGCAGGTACACAGCCAGTGAGGTGCTGGCCTAGAGGCATGCCGGCGCCTGTCTTTGCCTGCAAGCACTTACCATTCTGCTGTCCCGTGTTGTGTTCAGATTCGAGGCTATCGTAATAACATTTAAAATTTGTCAGTGCTCTGCACCCACTGCTGAACTAGTGAAATGAATATGTCCTAGAAGTTTTAGTCTGCTGTAATAAAATACCCAGGACTGTGTGGCTTAATGAAGGGACACTGACTTCCTCACCCACCTGGAGGCTGAAAGTCTAAGATGAAGCTGTTGGCAGGGCTGGCTTCCTCCAAGTCCCTCTCTTGGGCTTGCAGACACCTCTGCACCCTCACAGGACCGCCTCTCAGCCTGTGTTGTCTGTGTCCTAACCTCCTCTTATCACAAGGACTCCAGTCATAGGGCTGGATCACAAGGACACAGAGGGCTGGATGAGAGCCCAGCCCTATGGCCTCAATTTACCCTTACTTGCTTTCAGTTGCTCAATCGTGTCCAACTCTTCAACTCAGTGGACTGTAGCCCGCCAGCCTCCTCTGTCCATGGAAATTTTCCAGGCAAGAATACTGGAGTGTGTTGCCATTACCTCCTCCAGAGGATCTTCCTGACCCAGGGGTTAGATTTGCGTCTCCTGTGTTGGCAGGCAAATTCTTTTACCACTGCGCCAGCCACAAGGGCTGCATTAATCGGCCTTAATCATCTCTTTAATGATCCTGTCTGCAAAGAGAGTCATGTTCTGAGTTAGAGTTAGAATCCAACGTGAATTTTAGGGGGCGGGGCACAGTTCAGCACATATCTCTGGACTGTATGGTGGCCCTCAAAAGGATTAGCAGACGTATGATCATCTCCTCTTCTTTTGTTTCTTAATCTCTAAGAAATTTTACCGATTCACCTTAAAACACCCCACTGTCTGTCCATCTCCTCACCATCTTTTTGTCCCCCACAAAGATATGTGCCAGGATCCCCCTGTTGTAAGACCCTTCAGATTGTCTTCCAAGGTCTCCCCTCATTGGGCCTCTCCTCATCCCTTTATTAAAAGAATAGCACTCTTCAACTCAACTATTGGAGTTGGCGAGACGAGGCACTGCCTCGAGTTACAGTTATCTGTGTGAAGTACAGTAACACATTGCAGGGTAAGGTGTGTGAGACCGTGATAGAATGCCATGCACAGGGGCTGAGCAAAGGGAACAGTGAGTTACAGCACTTCCCCTCTTCTCTTTCTGGGCTCCCTTTGTGGCTCAGCTGGTAAAGAATCCACCCGAATGCGGAAGGCCTGGGCTCGATCCCTGGGTCGGGAAGATCCCCTGGAGAAGCAAGTCTACCCACTGTGTTCTGGCCTGGAGAATTCATAGACTGTATAGTCTGTGGGGTTGCAAAGAGTCAGACACAATTGAGTGGCTTTCACTTTTACTTTCTTTCTTCTCTTTTTTATACCACATAGGATACATCCAAGTCCCTTGCCCTTTATTACACAACCACCTAATGAGAGCTCTTTGAACTGAATCGGGGCAGAGAGGGAGACTGCTTACATGAAATGAATGCTCAGTGGCCTGTGTCAGTGCCTGAGTTTGCTGAGATTGCCACGGAGCCCACACACTCAGCTGAAAGCCTTGTTTTAGACATGCATCTTGACTTGTCTGCCGCATGGACACCGCTGTGCTACCCCCATGCTCTCAACAGAGACCTGTGTGCAGTCTTCTCCAGTTAAAGGCAGGAGGCCAGAGCTCCGTGATAACAATACCTCCTTGACCGCCTCTGGTTGCCCAAAACAACTAAGCCACCTCTCATTTGATCACGGACCTCATCTCTGTTCTGAAATCACCTGTAAGATGTTTAATGTCTTTTGCGGTGGTGGTGGTGGTAGAAGTTTCATAATATGAAATACACTACCGTAGCCATATTAGACCATTCAGATCAGTGGCACTAAGTACACTCATCTCATTGAGCAACTCTCTTCATCATCCATCTCCTTCCTTAACTGAAAGTCTATCTCCATTAAACACTAACCCCCCACCCCGACCACCTCACCCCCAGGCCTCTGGCATCTACCAGTGTACTTTCTGACTCTGTGAAACTGAATATTACAGGCATCTCTTATAAAGTGGAAGCAAACGGTACTGGTACCTACTGTATATTGGAAGGCATTTTTAAGGTTAACTTAATATATGTCCCACTGGGTCAGGAAGATGTGCTGGAGAAGGGACAGGCTACCCACTCCAGTATTCTTGGGCTTCTCTCGTGGCTCAGCTGGTAAAGAATCCTCTTGTGATTTGGGAGACCTGGGCTCAGTCCCTGAGTCAGGAAAATCCCCTGCAGAAGGGACAGGCTACCCACTCCAGTATTCAGGCCTGGTGAGATCCATGGACTGTGCCGTCCATGGGGTTGCAAAGACTCGGACGTGACTGAGTGACTTTCACTTTCACTTTTCACAGATTATACCTAGGTGGCTAAAGAATCCGCCTGCCAATGCATCAACTTCCCAGGTCGGGAAGATTCCCTGGAGTAGGAAATGGCAACCCACTCCAGTATTCTTGCCTGGGAAATCCACAGATAGAGGAGACTGGTGGGCTACAGTTCAGGGGGCTGCAGAGAGTTGGACACAGATGAGCATGCAAGCACTTGAGGCTGGCATTAATAAATTCAATCATTTTTGTTTGTGGGCAGGATGAGTGTGTGGCTTCTTCTGTGATGATAAAGTCCCAGGTGAGAAGACACCAAGCAAGCACGTGGCCCAGAGAATGTGTTGGGCAAGACACACCAGACTGCGCCTGGCACCTCCCTCTGGTTGCTCTAGTACAGGGCTCGGCTCCAAGGTCCTCTGGGAAGAGGACACACTCGTGTTCCACTGCCTGCCTTGGGCTGCCAGCAGTCATCCAGTCTAGTTCTCCCTGACTGCCCTTTCCTCTTTCTGGAAGGTGAAACAGAAATTTCCCCATACAGTGACCCCTGCCTGACTGTGGGGTGACCCTGACTGCATAACTCAGCACTGGTACTCACTTTTTAGCCCTTATGATGTGGGTCAGGGCAGGCACTGAGAGACAGCTCTTCTTCTTTTCTTCTCGCTAATTAACTTCACAAAGGGCTTTACTCTGTGCAGATGACCAGATTCTCTATTTTTTTCAACACCTAACAGTGCTTCTAACAGATGTGGATTTTTAAGACCATACAGCATAGGGAGAAAAAGCAATCTTGGGCTAGAAATGTATTTTTGCTATTAATATTTTGTTTATTCACCCAAAGTTTAATGAAGAACCTGATTTCAAGTCCATTCACAATATCCCTTCTGAACAGCAACTATAGACTGGTGAGCTAGTTTCTAGTTTCACCATTCCTGGGGTCAAAAGTGGTCCAATAAGGAAAATATTCAATAATTATTAGCAATGTGAGAGTTGAACTATGAAGAAGGCTGAGTACCGAAGAAATAATGCTTTCAAGTGGTGCTGGAGAAGACTCCTGAGACTCCCTTGGACTGCAAAGAGATCAAGCTAGTCAATTCTAAAGGAAATCAACCCTGAGCATTCATTGGAAGGACTGTGGCTAAAGCTGAAGCTCCAATGCTTTGGCCACAAGATGCGAAGATTCGAATAATTGGAAAAGACTCCGAGGCTGGGAAAAATCAACAGCAGGAGGAAAAGGGGGTGACAGCAGATGAGACGGCTCGGTAGCATCGCTGACTCAATGGACATGGATTTTATTTTATTTTTACTTTATTTTACTTTACAATACCGTATTGGTTTTGCCATACATTGACATGAATCAGCCACAGGTGCACACGATCTCCCAATGCTGAAGCCCCCTCCCACCTCCCACCCCATATCATCTCCCTGGATCATCCCCGTGCACCAGCCCCAAGCATCCTGTATCCTGTATCGAACATAAACTGGCGCTTCGTTTCTTACATGATAGTATACATGTTTCAGTGCCATTCTCCCGAATCATCCCACCCTCTCCCTCTCCCTCAGAGGCCAAAAGTCCATTCTATACATCTGTGTCTCTTTTGTTCTCTCACATACAGGGTCATCATTACTATCTTTCTAAATTCTATATATATGTGTCAGTATACTGTATTGGTGTTTTTCTTTCTGGCTTACTTCACTCTGTACAATCGGTTCCAGTTTCATCCATCTCATTAGAACTGATTCAAATTTATTCTTTTAATGGACATGAATTTGAACAGACTCAGGGAGATAGTGAAGGACAGGGAACCCTGGCCTGCTGCAATCCATGGGGTCACAAAGAGTCGAATATGACTGAGAAACTGAAAAACAGTTTAAGAGAAAAGTGAAGTATTTGCCTTTTGAGAAATATTAATATATCCCCAAATTAATACCTTATGAAGGAAGGAAAATGGCTGACAGATCCATCCTAAAACTTCACAGTTTCTACTCAAGGCCAGTGGCGAAGGGTGTGGTTGGGGCTTGAGGGAGGGAGATTCCTGCGGGTACCTCCTGCCCAAATAGGAACAGTCCCTAAAGGATTTAATGTAAGTGGTTTGTGTCACCTAGTAAGACTCCCAGGACTTTTCTCTCCAGATCTAGATGCCGAATTTCTCTGGCATCTTGATTTACCCTCAGAATGAGCAATAAAGGAAACCTGTACAAAGACTGTCACATCTGACACCACATTGAACCAGAAAGCCAAGAAAATAATGTAGGTTTTCTCCAAGTTCAAGGGTGGAATTGTAATAAAGTGGCTTCAGACTGGGGGCTTCCCCAGTGACTCAGTGGTGAAGTATCCACCTGCCAAAGCAGTTTGATCCCTGGGTTGAGAAGATCCCTTGGAGAAGGAAATGGGAACCCACTCCAGTAGTCTTGCCTGGGAAATCCCATGGATAGAGGAGCCTGGTGGGCTGTAGTCCATGGGGTCACAAAGAGTCAGATGTGACTGAGCAGCTGAGCACTCAGAGATTGTATCAAAGTACTCGTTTCAGGTTTATTCTAAGTTATTCAACAGAATCTGTACTATTTTCTTTTGGAATACAGTGCCAAAGCCAAGTTCTATTTGATGGATGATTGGTTTGGCCAGTGATGATCACAGCGATCTGAAAGTCATTCCCTGCCATCAGGATAGCTGTGGCAGGTGGGGGACACATCTGGACATCTCAAGACCGCTGTTAAGCCCCTGGCACAGGGTGAGACTCAGCAGGTACTGTGATCCAGGTCTGTGCAAAGTCCTTGACAAAGTGGAGCGGAGCTGCCCACTAGATGGCCGGCTCAGGCTCTCTGCCCTCCCTCCCGGCATAGAGCGGGAGCCTTGGACGCCTCGCGGCCTGGCCCCCAGGGCACACACGCCTCCCTGCAGGTGGTGGCATCTGACTGCTGATCCTGAATCCTCAGTCCCTTGCTTCATCGGTCCCAGCAGGGAGCTGAGCAGAAGCACCTGCTTTCTGGGAGCTGATGATGGCTGCTGGCAAGCACGTCTACAGCTTCCCGGAGAAGAGGCAGCCAACGACCATAACACGGCATGTAATGCTTGGAAGTGGGGCGTGCCCTTATTCCAGTGAACCCCATGACCTCAGCAAGGCAGACACAGTCAGGCCTGTGTTAGTGGTTTGATGGGTTAAAAAAAAAAAAAAGAAAGAAAGAAAGGCTTACCTGGTTACTCATATGGTAAAGAATCTGCCTGCAGTGCAGGAGGCCTGGGTTTGATCCCTGGGTTGGGAAGGTCCCCTGGAGAAGGGAATGGCAACCCACTCCAATTTTCCTGCGTGAACAGTACCATGGCTAGACCATGGGGTTGCAAAGAGTCAGACATGACTGAGCAGCTAATGCTTCACTTCAGGACCTGGCTGTCCCCCAGCACACCGAGGTCACAGCTGCCCCAACTTCAGAAGCCTCCCCTTCCAGACACTGTGCCACGGTCTGAGTGTACCCCCTGCTTTAGGCCTCACAGAACTCTACTGGGTCAGCTGTTAGCAACCCATGTGCAAGTGAGGGAACTGAAGCTCTAATGGTTAAGTGATGTGTTCAACGTTTGCCAATCAGAGGAACAACTGGGTTTGAACCATGCTTCTCTTTCTCTCTTAACAATTACTAATGCACTCAGCCCCACACACTATCTCTACTATACATACCCATCCACGCACTGGTCAGAGGAAATGCACTCTTGCAGCAACACAAGAGACAACTCTACACATGGACATCACCAGATGGTCAACACTGAAATCAGATTGACTGTATTCTTTGCAGCCAAAGATGGAAAAGCTCCATACAGTCAGCAAAAGCAAGACCATGAGCTGACTGTGGTGCAGATCATGAACTCCTTATTGAAAAATTCAGACTTAAATTGAAGAAAGGAAGGAAAATCACTAGGCCATTAAGGTATGACCTAAATCATATCCCTTACTATTATACGGTGGAGGTGAAAAATACATTCAAAGGATTAGATCTCATAGAGTGCCTGAAGAACTATGGAGGAGGTTCATAATGTACTGAGGTGGTGATCAAAACTACCCCCAAGGGGAAAAAAAATGCAAAAAGGCAAAATGTCTACCTGAGGAGGTATTACAAATAGCTGGGGAAAGAAGAGAAGCAAAAGGAAAAGGAGAAAAGGAAAGATATACCCATCTGAATGCAGAGTTCCAAAAGATAGCAAGGAGAGATAAGAAAGCCTTCTTAAGTGAATGAATGCGAAGAAATAGAGGAAAACAATAGAATGGGAACGACTAGACACCTCTTCAAGAAAATTAGAGATGCCAAGGGGATATTTCATGCAAAAATGGACACAGTGAAGGACAGAAACTGTATGGACCTAACAGAAGCAGAAGATATTAAGAAGAGGTGGCAAGAATACACAGAAGAACTGTACAAAAAAGATCTCCATGACCCAGATAACCACGATGGTGTGATCACTCACCTAGAGCCAGAAACCCTGGAATGCAAAGTCAAGTGGGCCTTAGGAAGCATCACTACAAACAAAGCTAGTGGAGGTGATGGAATTCCAGTTTAGCTATCTCAAATCCTAAAAGATGATGCTATGAAAGTGCTGCACTCAACATGCCAGCAAATTTGGAAAACTCAGCAGTGGCCACAGGACTAGAAAAGATCAGTTTTCATTCCAATCCCTAAGGAAGGCAATGCCAAAGAATGTTCAGATAACCACACAATTGCACTCATCTCACATGCTAGCAAAGTAATGTTCAAATTTCTTCAAGTCCAGGCTTCAACAGTATATGAACCAAGAACTTCAGATATTCAAGCTGTATTTAGAAAAGGCAGAAGAACCAGAGATCACATTGCCAACATCTGTTGGATCATCTTAAAAACAAGAAAATTTCAGAAAAACATCTACTTCTGCTTCATTGTCTACGCTAAAACCTTTGATGGCATGGATCACAACAAACTGTGGAAAATTCTTCAAGAGATGGAAATACCAGTCCACCTTACCTGCCTCCTGAGAAACCTGTATGCAAGTCAAGACGCAACAGTTAGAACTGGACATGGAACACAAACTGGTTCAAAATCGGGAAAGGAGAAATTCAAGACTGTATTTTCACCTTCTTATTTAATTTATATGCAGAGTACCTTCTGTGAAATGCCAGACTGGATGAAGCACAAGCTGGAATCAAGATTTCTGGGGGAAATATCAATAACCTGAGATATGTAGATGACACCAACCTTATGGCAGTAAGTGAAGAGGAACTACATAGCCTCTTGATGAAGGTGAAAGAGAAGAGTGAAAAAACTGGCTTAAAATTCAACATTCAAAAAATGAAAATCATGGCATCCTGTCCCATCACTTCATGGCAAACAGATGGGGGAACAACGGAAACAGTGAGAGACTTTATTTTCTTGGGCTCCAAATCACTGCAGATGGTGACTGCAGCCATGGAATTAATAGAAGCCTTGTATCTTCTAGGTTCCATGACAAACCTAGAAAGCATCTTAAGCAGATACATTACTTTGCCAACAAAAGTCCATATAATCAAAGCTATGGCTTTTCCAGTAGTCATGTCTGGATGTGAGAGTTGGACTATAAAGAAGGTTGAACACTGAATAACTGATGCTTTTGAATTATGTTGCTGGAGAATACTCTGGGAGTCCCTTGGACTGCAAGGAGATCAGACCAGTCCATCCTAAAGGATTCAGCCCTAAATATTCATTGGAAGGACTGATGCTGAAGCTGAAGCTTCAATACTCTGCCCAGCTGATGCAAAGAATTAACTCATTAGAAAAGACCTTGATGCTGGGAAAGATTGAAGGCAGGAGGAGAAGGGAACAACAGAGGGCGAGATGGTTGGATGGCATCACTGACTCAATGGACATGAGTTTGAGCAAGCCCCAGGAGATGGTGAAGGACAGGGAAGCCTGGCGTGCTGCAGTCCATGGGGTGGCAACGAGTTAGACACAACTGAGCAACTGAACAACAACGTACACCTTAATGCTTCAATTCAAGCCTCAGCTGCTCTGCACAGTTTCTTTTATTTACCAAGTGGTCTTACAGTTGATGATTCCCATTGTCACCCCAGTCCTGATAAAGCGAGGAGCTCCGCCATGTTCGTTATTTTTTGTTGCTATTTTTCAGTCACTAAGTCATGTCAGACTCGTCACAACACCAGTGACTGCAGCACGCCAGCCTCCTCTGTGTTTCACTATCTCCTGGAGTTTGCTCAAATTCATGTCCATGCCACTGGTAGAATCTTAGCTAAATCTGCTCCTCAAGAGAATCTGAAGACGTGGAAGTCAAGGGCCAGGTATTTTGTTGTGAGGATTGCCAGCATCCAGCTCAGGATAGATAGCAAACATGTGGCAAAGGTGGGAAAAAGGAGGAAAGGGAAGAACAGGGAAAGGAAGAAGAAAGAAAGGGAAGAAAAATAGACTTTTAGGATGACTTAACCCCAGCTATCTATCAAAAAAGAATTATTATTTCTAGGGTATGAATTGAAAAAGAAAAGAACAATTAAGTGTAGCCTGAAATTCTCCATTGTGAGATAATTAATGGGACAGGTTTGACCATGTGACCCACAGGAGAAAAGCATCATATGCCCACAAACAGGGAGTTAAAACTAGAAAGAAAGTCTTTAATTTCTACTAAGAGCCAGTTCCTGAAATTTAATTCAGTGTTTGCTAAGAGTGATAGCTTGAGACTTCAGTTATTAATTGACCAAATTTCTCTTATCTTGAACTAAGATAATAAAAATATTTAAGTAAAGAAAAATTGGTCCATTTCCTAACCTAACAAAAATATGAAATAGCCTTTCTTAACACAGACTACAATGCCAACAGATACTCAGTGAAGTCATACTGAAAGCACGCCTCGATACATGGAATACAAGGGTTTCTGAATCAGCGAGTGAATGAATCTTTCCTAACCATTGGCATAGATGCTATAACAAAAGTGAAGATAGTCAAAGTGAAAATAAGAGTGAAAAACAAGATACAGTTGAGCTTCCCAGAGGATTACTGGGTGGTAAGATAACACTGAGGAATTTATTAAGAAGGGATTAAGAGAAAAGTCAAGGAAAACTAAGAGACACTTAAAGAGATATGCTGAAAGAATCCAGCAGACTCTCAGTAGCAACAACCATCCAAGGTCTGACACCTGAAACATTTTCCCATTTAATAAAAACCGTGTATCTCCTATAAGAAACTCAGTCTGATATAAAAGTGAGTTGGGAGAAAAAATTTCACATAGGATCATAAGTCAGGGAGATTCAGAACCGCAAAGAAAAGAAAAAAAAATAAAAGTTTTCATAATTTTTTAAAATAAAAAGAAATATCTATTAGACTAATAGCAGACTTCTCATTGGTTAAACTGATAAAGAAAGAATTGGAATAATAACCTGAAAGTGTTTCGGGGGAAAGGTCAGCATTTAATTATATGTTGATCCACGGCCTTTCACATTTATGATATAGTAATGCTGTCTAGTCACTCTGTTGTGTCTGACAATTTTGCAGCCCCCATGGACTGTAGCCTGCAAGGCTCCACTGTCTGTGGAATTTCCCAGACAAGAATACTGGAGTAGGGTGTCAGTGAGATTCTGCCCTCCAGGAGATCTTCCTGACCCAGGGATCAAATCTGTGGTTCCTGCTGCTTCCTCTGCATCGTAGGTAGATTCTTTACCCCTGAGCCACCAGGGAAGCCCATACAATATAATAAAGACATTTTCAATTTTAACTTCTAAGCCAGTTAACAAACATCCTACAATTGGAGAAGAGATTAAACATAATAAAAAGGAGAAAAGTGTAGGCAGAGGCATGGAGTGGGAATACAGAAGCCTTGCTCATTTAAGACCTTGGTAACATACATGTGATACCATAATTAATTATGAGTCTAAATTTGATTTTTATGGTTAAAGAGCTCGCACTGAAATTCTAGATAACAGGAACAGAATGAGGAGGCTTGCTAAAGCACAGCATGCTCTTTATTCTACTGTTGAAAATTAGAGAGCCTAAACAGTTTCAAACATTGTTACACAATTTAGAGTGAGCCACAATTATTAAAGCATGGATAACATAAAAGAGAGAAAAAAGAATGAAGAAAGTGCTTTATTCTGGTAGAAAGTGATACTGGAAAAATAAGAAAGAAAGGAAAAGTGATGTCATTAACATTAATCATTTTAAAAAATCTTCCAAATGTTCCCGTAGAGAGGTGAGTGAATCCCTCATTTGTGGCTTGATGCTCTTGCCTCACAACGAAGAAACTAGACCTTGGATGCCAGGCTCCCTTGCAGCTACGCCAGGCTTGTGATCTTATCTCCACCAATCAGTTTGTTTGGACAAACTCAAACGTGGCCTCTATCCAGAAACCAGAACATGTTAAAAGCAGGTGCCTTGTGGATTCCAGGCTGGTGAGGGGAAGGGTAGAGATCTGTCCACCAGGTCTGGCCCTGGCATCCACACCAAGCACCACAGAGCTGTCTGCATAGGCTGGGCTGAGCAGAGCAGTGTGGATTTCTGTTACAGAAATCCCACGGTGTGAGGCGGGCACCACTCCTGACTGCATCACCTTAGAGGATGCCTCTGGGACACGCTCAGAGTGTCTCTACTATTTTATGATTTGTAGTCTTGATTTTTTAAAATAATCTACCATTCATTTATGTATAACCACCAACACTGAGTGGCATTATGCCTGGTGAAGAAAGAAGAATGTCTGCAGACAGAAGAATGCCTCTGCAGACAGCTCAGTTATGGCAATAACTGAGTCAAGCTGAGTTCTTTAGGTACAAAAACTGGCCACTGAACATTTGGTAAACAATAGATGTGTGTGTAGATGCAAAATTAGTTGTTAATTACAAATGGAACATTAACTTTATAAGTGTTCACCAAACACAATTAACCAAGTAACCTGAGTTAATATCCCTAATAATGAGACAAACTGATATCCTCTGCCTACAGATATAATGCCCTGTGAAGAAAACATCACTTTTTAATATTTATGCATAAAAGGATAGCTTGAAATCAATTATGAGGAAGCATGCAACAAATCCTAAGAAATGTTTGGAGAAGGAAATGGCAACCCACTCCAGTATTCTTGCCTAGAGAATCCTGTGGATCAAGGAGCCTGGTGGGCTGCTGTCCATAAGGTCACATAGAGTCAGGCACGACTGAGGTGACTTAGCATGCATGCATGCAAAAAATCCACATTGAGAGATATTGCACACAATAACACAGCTGTATTCCTGAAGTCACAATCACAGAAGACTGAGTGCATTTTCTGAGTTAAAGGAGACTAAATGGGCATGGCAGTTAAGTGTGATGTGGGAGTCTGAACTGGGTCCTGGGGCATAAAGTAAGTGCAACAGATATTACAGGGAAAATTACTAAAATTTGAAAGTGAACTGTGGATTAGTGGGTATCCTTGTTATATTTTCCAACTTGATTAATGTTCTATGATAGGTAAAATTTGTACATACCTAAGAAGATGTATGATGCTGAGAATTTACCCAGAGACTATTTACCAGATGGAAATACTGGAGATGAGAAATAGTTTTATATGCCAAGGCTGAAAATTTTGGTTCTTTCATATTTTCTCTAAATTCTACCTGCAAAAGGTTGTGTTATTATCTTAGCTCTTTACTCAACTAATAATAACCAGCTGAACATTCAGCATTCTGCCTCAAAATATAATTGTTCAAATCCAAAAGTTTATTTATTACATTTGCTGTTTCTAAGATACCACCCACCATGGTTTTACAAATTGTACCACCACCAATAACATGGGCCACCATAACTTCAGCCTCCCGAAAAGTCTCCATCCATTTTCCCAGTCTTGATCCACCACCGAGCCCCATTTTCTATTTTTGCTACAGCATCACCCTAGTTTGAAGTAGCAGTGTCTACATTAGCTCCCTATCATCATGATGAAGTTGTTTTACAAACCGCCCTGACAGGCAGTGCCTTAAAGCGTGCCCATGTATTATGCCCTGTGACAGTGGTCAGCTGGACAGTTTCACCGATCCCATCTGGACACCCTGGGCCCCTGCAGCCCCTGTCCATGCCTTTGCTGATGGAGTCTGGGCTGCCTTGCTCGTCTGGGGTCAGCTGGCTCTTATTGGTCTATGAGGGCTAATATGCCTGGGCTCTCAGCCACGGGTCCCTCATATCCTCCATCCCAACATGCGTGCCATCATGGTAAGTTCAGAGGATTCAAAAGAGAGCAGGCATGATCATGTCGGAGGGCACATGAAAATTCACATGCTCTTTGATGTTCCTTACTCATGTCTAATTGGTCAAAGTAAGTCACGGGGCTGAGTTCAAACCAGAAGGAACAGGTGTTCTAGAGCCAACGCGTGGATACAGAGGAGACATTCACTGGGGTCTTAGCGTAGGTAATCTACCACTGATACGCAGTGAAGGGGGCACTGAAGCTCAGTGTGAAAAGCGTGGTCATTTCCACGGGTGGTATTGCTGAATCCAACATCTATTTAGGGAAAAAAAAACAACAAACATGAGTCTTGCCCATTAGCTCACACTAGAGACAAAAACCAGTGTAATTGGACAGAATAAAATATGCAAAAGAAAATAACAAAGTTTCTAGGCACGTCTCCTGTGACTGGTTCCCATCCTTATTATTGGAGTTGCCTCTAGAAAACATAGATCAGTTCATACAATTCCCTTCCTTGAAAATATGAAACTACTCTCTACAAAATAAATTTCAGTTGATTGCAAATTGAATGCATAACACTCAAAGTCCTCCAATACCCAACCTCAAGCTATGAGCTGAAAACGAACGCCGCCCCAGCCGTCTCACGCACAGGCCACAGCAGAAAGCGCCTGTCTCTTCAGAGTCTTTCTCTGCATCCTCACTCATGTTTCTGGCTTTCTCTGCCCTCTCCAGCTGGTGAGATGTTAATTCTGATAATCAAACATCATAGACTCTTGGGGCTTCCCTGGTGGCTCAGATGGTAAAGCGCCTGCCTGCAATACGGGAGACCTAGGTTCGATCCCTGGGTTGGGAAGATCCCCTGGAGAAGGAAATGGAAACTCACTCGAGTACTCTTGCCTGGAGAATCTCATGGAAGGAGGAGCCTGGTAGGCTAAAGTCCATGGGGTTGCAAAGAGTTGGACACGACTGAGCAACATCACTCTCTCTCTCTCTCTCTCATAGACTCTTGAAACCATCCAGGGATTCCCCAAAACCAAGCAGAAGGAGTCCCCTCTCCTCTGTCTGTGCCCCCCAGGATCTGACTCAGCCACCCCGTCCGCTCCTGTGGTCTGTGTGCCCACAGTGTGGCTCCTTCAGCTTCCCACGTCCCAGCAGTGTCCTCGCCTCCCACTGGACAGCCAATTTGTGCAAGGAAGCAATTGATGGAGAAATGTGAGGGGAAGGGAAAAATGGGAAGGAAAACGGAATTAGGAATTTCACAACAGTTCAGGCGCAAAAACTATAGAAATCAATTTCACCGCATAACAGGAGGGAGGATTGCTGGCCTGAACATCAGTATTACGGCACAGTATGCGTGTGTCTGTGTTAGGCCACTGCAATCATTGCTGCTGTTGTTGTGGCCCCCCTCTTACAAGGCTTGGTGTCAGCTTACCTACCTCTTGTAAAAATGAAATACAGGGTGTAGCCTGTGTGTGAGCTGTGAGCACATGGAGAGTCAAGGCACAATGCACCTGGACTTAGGAGAAGCGGGAGCTCACTGACTTTCACATTATAGTGTGAATGAACGCTGACGCTTGGTTCACAGTCGTGCCCACAGTTGCCCTCTCAGTTGCTCAGTCGTGTCCGGCTCTTTGCGTCCCCATGGCCTGTAGCCCAAGGGGCTCTCCTCTTTTTATGGAATTCTCCAGGCAAGGACACTGGAGTGGGTGGCCATTTCCTCCACCAGGGGATATTCTTGACCTGAGTCTCCAGTGCCCCCTGCATCACAGGAGGAGTCTTTACCCGCTGAGCCACTGGGGAAATCCTATGGCCATAGTATCTCCCACTTTTAACTTTGCAGATTTCTAGGGACTGGTTGGGACAAGCACATTATATTCTTAATAGACCAAGTCATTTAAGTTCCAATAATCATTTAAACTAGGTTTCCTATTGGGTCTCTTATTTTCATTCTCACTGCAGGGAAATAGTCTCGTAAAAGTAGTGGACTGTGTCCTTCTGTAGGTCTTTCTAGACGTGATGGCTGAGCTTGGCTGGACACTCCAGAGGGAGTGTTTCAAACCTTCAAACCAAGAGACTTTTGCTTAAGACATGCCCATAGGCATCTGCTATGACCTCACAACTAGTTATACTTGGCCAATTACAGCAGCTGGGATTAGTAACTCAGGTTATGTGTGCTGCTCAGAATGAGCAGAGATGAATTTCCTGGAATATTATTAATCTTGAAGTGATTTTCCAGGCCCCCATGACAAAGTTTACTTATTTTTTAAAGCAGTCTGTGCTATATTAATATTTATCTTAGTAATATTTGAGGACTGTTTCACGCTTTTCCCCCATACATGATTTAAGTGGAGTGAAATGCCTGATTGTATATGCTATGATCATTCATATCTGGGCTCCCCCGGTAGTTCAGCAGTAAAGGATTTGCCTGCCAATGCAGGAGCAGCGGGAGATGTGGGGTTCAATCCCTGGGTCAGGAAGATTCCCTGGAGGTGGCAATGGCAACTCACTCTAGTATTCTGGCCTGGGAAATCCCATGGACAGAGGAGCCTGGCGGGCTACAGTCCATAGAGCCGCAAAGAGTCAGACACAAGTGAATCAGCTTAGCAAGCACACACACATAATTTATACAGGACTTAGACTGATCTTGCCAAACTCTTGTTATGATTCAAAAACTTACCTTTTTCCTGGACAAAGACTCAGCTTCATTCTCCTGCTGGCTCACTGTGACTGGTCCGCGGCCAGACACTTTCCCCGGGTGAGTGTGGACTCCCTGAGCGGGATCCGCCGGCTTGGCTGTGCAGGGATCTTGGGCTGTGCTGGCCCCTCCTTTACTCTCAGGTGCAGGTCACGTGCAGGAAGCCTCAGGGCTCGGATGAAACGGAGCTCTGGCTACGCCGGTCGTGGGAGAGTCAGTAGCTTATCCTTCTCAGCGGTGGACCAAGCTCTTGACAATCACAGAGGGTATCTGTTCCTGAAACACAAGCAGTTCTTGCCCACACATGTTGTTGTATTTGGAGGATTTCTCATTCTTCCAAAAAGATATGTGGGTTTTTAGAATGGCTCTTTCATTTTTTTTTTAATTGAAGAGTAATTGATCTACAATGTTGTGTTAGTTTCAGGTATACAGCAAAGTAATTGTTTATATATATATATATATATAATTACAAAATATTGAGCATAGTTCCCTGTGCTATACAGTAGATCCTTGTTGCTTATCTATTTTACATATAGTAGTATATATGTTAATACATATATATGTTAATCCCAAACTTCTAATTAACCCCTCTCTTTAACCCTTGGGTAACCTTAGAGTCTATTAAATAACCTGTGGGTCTATTTCTGTTTTATGAATAAGTTCACTTGTATCACTTTTTAAGATTCCACATATAAAGTGATAACATATGTTTGTCTTTCTCTGTCTGGCTTCCTTGACTTAATATGATCATCTCTCAGAATACCAGGTGTCCGTTCTTCAGGAATCTGAAATCGACCATGGCCTCCCATGGAGTGAAATACAAACGGTGAGCGTATGTGTGCTTAGTCACCTAGTCGTGTCCAACTCTTCGCAGCGCCATGGACTGCAGCCCACCAGGCGCCTCTGTCCAGGGCATTTCCCAGACAAGAATACTGGAGTGGGCTGCCATTTCCTACTCCAGAGGATCTTCCTGCCCCAGGGATCGAACCCATGTCTCCCGGGTCTCCCGCACTGGCAAGTGGATTCTTTCCCACCTGGGAGTAGACACTTACTGATGCTGTGGAGACAATGTCTGCATGTACACAGCCTGAGAGGTTACGTGTGCATCCGGGGCAGGGGAGGGGAGGTGGAAACACTGGGTGAGCAGAGCTGGGTGGACAGAAACTCCACAGGACACTCAGATCCATGAGCACGCGACCACCGCAAAGCAGCCAACACCACTCCAAAGCCAACCCCACATTTTAGGGAAAACTAAACAATAACTGCTCCAAGTTTATTCCTGCTGGCTCAATAAAAAATAATTCTACGAGATACATATCTATTGGGGACTCTTAGATATAAGCTAATTATAGATCACTCAGAGCTTTACAAAACCCCAAGCAAATACCAATAGACTGGATATTTCATATTGCTCTGATATGGAATGAGAGAGAAAAGAGCTGAAGAGATGTTTCACTGAACATCATTATATAAATGGCAATTCTAAACCACCAACGTTTTTTGAAAAGCTGTGAAGAGTAATTTTAAAATATCAAGAAGATGTATGGATAAAGGTGTGAGAGATGTGTGGGGGGGGTGTGTGTGTGTTAGTCACCAAGTCGTGTCTGACTCCGAGACCCCATGGACTGTAGCTGGCAAGCGCCTCCATCCATGGGATTTCCCAGACAAGAATACTGGAGTGGGGTGCCATTGACTTCTCCAGAGGATCTTCCTGACCCACGGATCGAGACTTGGCCTCCTGCATTTCAAGCAGACTCTTTATGTACTCTTTATATATATATTAATATCATATATTATGTGTCTGGGTGTGTTCTGCAAAGCACAGCTCTGAAACTCTACAGGAAGCTGGGGCAGCTGAAGCTCCCTGTGCCCAGGGTGTTTCCCAAAAGGCTGGAAAAGAGCAAGGGTCACCCTGAGA
This sequence comes from Litocranius walleri, assembly GCA_006410535.1. Taxonomy (NCBI): domain Eukaryota; kingdom Metazoa; phylum Chordata; class Mammalia; order Artiodactyla; family Bovidae; genus Litocranius; species Litocranius walleri. The sequence continues at coordinate 4,932,919 of SJYG01000068.1, forward strand.
TGGGGCCAGGCACAAAGCAGCAAGCAGTTTCCTGGGATGAGGCCAAAAAGACTTAAAATAAAAAACACATTGCCAGGCTGTATCTTAGAAGAGGGGAAAACCTAAGCTGCAAGCCCCAGGCCAGTGGGCTCAGGCTGAGTCCTGAGAACTCCAGAAGCAAGGGGGTGGGGTGGACTTGAGGTTGAGAAAGAGAAAGTTTCAGTGTGGGGACCGTGAGGGGTGGGGCCTTGCCCAGGGACTCAGTCTCTCTATAAAGTCTCTACCGGTAATTTCTGGTGAACGTGCCATAGAGGATATTTTCAATTCTTTTCATGAACCACAGTCAAGTTGTGCACCTCAAATTTTAAACACAGCCTACGAAGGAAAGGGACAAATGAGGATCCCCCACTGGGCAAGGCTTCAGAAAACATGCCCTGAAGAATGTCCCATAAAAACGTGTGTGTGTTGACGTACATGTGCAGGTAAACCAGATGGCACCGCCGCTGGACGTGGGTCGCTTCCGAGTCCTGGCCACTGTGAAGCTATCACCCTCCAATTAAAAATAAACTTAAAAAAATAAACATTTGAAACTGTTGAGATTCAGCTTTTTTACTTACAAAATTTCACATGGTTCAGGCTAATCACTGAAGGGGCAGGGAATTCTTTTTGGCTCTGATCCGATTAACATGTATTAATCAGCATTGCAACTGAAGAAAGGTGTGCCTCATTTCAGGTGCCTAAACCTACAAGGAATCACTTGACTTCTGAAGAACACATGGCAGAGTCTGACAGCTAAAGGCAGAAACTGACAAGATCATTTTGAGTGTTTTTTTTTTAATATGGTTACTAATGTACATTTATTGACTATGCCAAAGCCTTTGACTGTGTGGATCACAATAAACTGTGGAAAATTCTGAAAGAGATGGGAATATCAGACCACCTAACCTGCCTCTTGAGAAATCTGTATGCAGGTCAGGAAGCAACACTTAGAACTGGACACGGAATAACAGACTGGTTCCAAATAGGAAAAGGAGTACGTCAAGGCTGTATATTGTCACCCTGCTTATTTAACTTATATGCAGAGTACATCATGAGAAACGCTGGACTGGAAGAAACACAAGCTGGAATCAAGACTGCTGGGAGAAATATAAATAATCTCAGATATGCAGATGACACCACCCTTATGGCAGAAAGTGAAGAGGAACTAAAAAGCCTTTTGATGAAAGTGAAAGAAGAAAACAAAAAAGTTGGCTTAAAGTTCAACATTCAGAAAACGAAGATCATGGCATCCGGTCCCATCACTTCATGGGAAATAGATGGGGAAACAGTGGAAACAGTGTCAGACTTTATTTTGGGGGGCTCCAAAATCACTGCAGATG